>LIEC01011328.1:0-22098 GCA_001925005.1 Drosera capensis
ATAGAGTAAAATTTGGGAGACTATTAGTTTTTGAAAGCAAAGAGGAAATGATTCATTGGTTTGTATAGTAACATCACATTTATTTAGAATTTGGTCATTTTCACTGGGCCAAACCAAAACGAGCAACTCGATTGATTGTGAATGAATCTTTCTAAAGTGCTGTGATGCAAGCATGCAACTTTCATTCTCCAATTTACAAAAGATTACTTCGTCAATGGCCATAGACTAATCATAGCTCCATCTTGTTGAAGATGATGTATACCAAGTCCATCGTCAGAATCTTTGAGCCTTGTCCCTTCCCGTGATAACGTTTCTGTGTGTTTGTGATTGATGTATCGATAGAATAATTCTGGTGCAAACTAGATAAATCTCTATACGTGAAGGACATAGAATGCCTAGAATACAACGATAAACATCCAATAGCCCCGGCTAACCAAGATTATTGTTGTGTTCTTGGTGTCGTGATCGCTCTTTTAGCTTAACTACATCCTGATGTATCAACTCCTATCAAGTTTTTTTGGTCTCCAAGGGAAGTCTTTTTTGGACGAGGCAATCTTGTGTAGAGAACGAGTAGGGTATTGTTGAATGTCGAAGTTGCGACTTTCGACAGCATCAGCTAGAATATCCTCCAGTGGCATGGACAAAGTTTATACTCTAAACTTCTTTATTAGTTTGAGTCCTACTAGAATTTTGATGTCCATTGTGGAAAGAATATCCCATAGCAAAAGCCTTTATAATGGTTTTTGTTAAGCTTGTACTTTAAAGAATGATCATACTCATACTTAACTTGTTAAGATGTTACTTTATCTTGTCATTTTGGTGGAAAATCTATGATGAGCACATGTGTGACATTGATTTTGACAGTTCAGAATGCATTTTGATCATTGCTTTTGCTTCTTTTGATTTTGTGAATTTCATGCTCTTCAGCGATAGATTAGATCATGTTTGGAATATCCCCTGAACGTGAAAGGGATGGGAAAAAGCATTATGCATCAAGCTATGAAAGGGAGGTAAGATTTTGGGAAAAAGTTTATATGGTAGTGTTATATTCGATAGAAGAAGGATCAAATTCACTCAACCTTTCGACCGGAGTCTGGTGTGACAAATATATGATCGCATGCATATGACTCCTGATGGTTCGTAAGAAACAATCGGTAACATTGCACGTTTAGCATATGTATTGAACTTCAATGTCAATATATAAACAAGCCGATTGTAGAAGAGCCTCGTTAAATGTTTGTCGACAATGAACCCTTAAACATTGTGTAAGAATCACAACTTCTCAAAAACCATTTAAACTATGTCTCAATCGGTTCAATTTGATTGCTTGCAATATCGATAATTCAAAAACCCTTACAAAAGAATATGATTAGAACAGAAATCATAAACTCTCCCGATCCAACCATAATCTCACATTTCCGACCCACAACATAGTAATCTCACAAAAAGGCTATGTCTTTGTCAATGTTTACGTCATTTTTAGGTCAATTGTGATGTCTCGTGGATAAACATTAGGAATATGGCAGTCATTTTCACCAATGTTTTCCATCTCATTCTCACAAGAAATCAAAGTGCACACTAAAAAGTGAAATTTCAAGGTTACCAAATGATCCTGAAGGTATATTCTCCTCCACAACGTTCACTTACTTTCCAACAAATTCTTCAAACTTTTCTTCCCTGTGAAAGGAATTCGCACAACAACAGAGTACACAAAACACAGGAAACAAAAGCAAACACAGCGAGGTGAGAAACACACACACAGTGCAACTAAAAAATTTGGGTGATAGTTTTGTGATCATGGGTTGAGCGATTTGGGCATGGAAATCAAAAGGGCATCTTCAAATTTTGATCTTTTTGGGTTCTCGGGGAAGTTTGAGGATATTCAACAAAAGGATTTGAATGCCCTTTGAAAATTTGGTACTTTTCTTTTGCCCTTTGTTGTTATTTGAATTTGTATGGAATTTTGATTTTGAATTTTATTTTTAGGGTTCGATATTGAATTTTGATACATGGGATGAGTTGCTCTTGGTGTGATTTTAATCAGATTTTCTGTTTCATTCATTTCTGCTGTGATTTTATCTGTTTGTAAAGTTTTATCTTTGCCACCAGGGTCTGGGTTTTGATTTTTGAATGGAATCAGAGCTCTCGTGTGTCGTGAAAGTGCTTCTATGTTTAATATTTGATTCTCTTGAGTTTTCTGGAGCATAATTATCAAAGGGGCTATGCACATTCTTTAGGATGTTGGCTGTGGTCATTTTTGTTTAAACGGGTACATTCAGTTATAGGTCGTTATTTATCTAACCATAGAGATATTTCGGCTAGATATTATCCTAAGTTTTTACTCTGAACTCTTAATTCTTAATTAGTTGAGTCCTACTAGAGTTTTTGATTTCCAATGTGGAAAGAATATCCCACAGCACAGGCCCTAAATGATTTTTCTGTACTTTAAAGAATGATCATGAGCATAGTTAACTTGTTAAGATGTTACTCTATCTCGTCATTTTAGAGGAAAAATCTATGATGATCACATGTGTGCCATTGATTTTGACAGTGGAGAATGCACTTGATCATTGCTTTTGCTTCTCTTGATTTTGTGTATTTCATGCTCTTTAGTGATAGTTTTAGATTACGTTTGGAATATCCCCTGAAAGTAAGAGGGATGGAAAAAGCATTATGCATCAAGCAATGAAAGGGCAGTAACATTTTGAAAAAAAGTTAATATGGTAGCTAACCCTAAAGTGTTATATTCGACATTTGAAGGATTAAATTCACTCAATCTTGCTAGCAATCAGGTGTGATAGATATAAGATCTTGTGTATATGATTCTTAATGATTCCTGAGAAATATTGAATCGATTACAATGTTCAGCATATATAATGAACTTCAATATCAACATCGGCCAATCGTTTTCATTTAGACCTTGGTATCACAGGAAGGACCTTCTTAAATGTTTGTCGATAAAAAAACCCTTCAACATGGTGCAAGAATCACTACTTCTCAAAATATTTAATTGATGTCTCAATCAGTTTATTCAAATTGACTGCCATTATCGATAGTTAAAAACCATTAAACCATGAAAGTGAGAGGAATGGAAAAAGCAGCATGCATTAAACAATGAAAGGGGGGTAACATTTAGGGAAAAAGTTAATATGGTAGTTAACATTAAAGTTTGTGTAATGTCACTTAATACCAAAAGAAGGACCTTGTTTAATGTTTGTGGATAAAATACTCCTAGGTTGTGCAAGAGTCACAACTTCGTAAAACACTTAATCATCAATATCTCAATTAGTTCACCCATACGGGCTGCCATTATCAATACTTCAGATACATAGATTACCATTCTATTAACAACAACAATAAACTTCAATTATTGTTATATTCAATATGAGAAGTCTTATATTCGATATAAGAAGGATTAAATCAACTCAACCTTGTGAGCGACTCTGGTGTGTTAGACATAAAATCGTGTGTATGTGATTTTTAATGGTTCATGAGAAACGTTGAATTGATTACATTGTACGTTCAACATATGTAATGAACTTTAATATCAACATATCGACCAATCCTTTGCATCGGGGCCTTAATATCAACAGAAGGACCTTGTTTAATGTGTGGATAAAAATACTCAAAGGTTGTGTAAGAATCACAACTTCGTAAAACACTTAAATCATCAATATCTCAATTAGTTCACCCATGTGGGCTGCCATTATCAATAATTCAAAGACATAGATTACAATTCTACTAACAACAACAATAAACTTCGTCGTTTCAACCATAACATGGTAACCTCGCAAAAGGCTATTGTTTAGGTCAATTGATGTCTGTGGATAAACATCAGCAACCTGGTTGTCATTTTCACCAATGTTTTCTATCCCAAGAAATCAAAGTGCACACAAAAACGTGATTTCAATGTATCCAAATGATCCTGTATGTATATTCTCCTCCCCCAACGTTCGTTCACTCCCCAACAAGTTCTTCAAACCTTTTCTTCCCCGTGAAAGCAATTCCCACAACAGAGAACACAAAACACAGGAAACAAAGCAACCACAGCGAGTTGAGAAACGTATTCACATTGTAAATTAAAAAATTGGGGAGAAATTTTAGTTTTGTGATCATGGGTTGATCGATTTTGGCATGGAAATGAAAAGGGTATCTTCAAAAGTTTATCTTTTTGGGTTCTCGAGGAAGTCCGAGGAGAATCAAGAAAAGGGGTTGAATGACCTTTGAAAATTTGGTGCTTTTTTTTTTCCCCCTTTGTTGTTCTTTGAATTTGCTTGGAATTTGATTTTGAGTTTCATTTGGGGTTTGATTTTGAATTTTGATGATGATATATGGGGTGAGTTGCCCTTGCTGTGTTTTTTATCTGATTTGCTGTTTCATTCATTTCTGCATTGATTTTGAGTCATTTGGTGTTTGTGAAGTTATGAATTTGCTATGAGGGTTTGCATGGGGTTTTAATTTTTGCTTGAAATCAAAGCTTTGTTATCATTACTTCAAAGTTAATTATCCGATTTCCCAGAATTCCTGTAATTATCAGTAATGCTCCAATATCATGGAACTGTTATGGCTTTCTATCCCAGAATTTCGTTGTTGTGTGTATAGGATATTTAGAATTACGAGATATGCTTTGCGTACCGGAAACCCAATACAAGGAGCATTGCGAATGACATGAATTTAAGGACTTCTCTTTACATATCACACTTCGCTATGCTATACCTGATGCACGATAGGTGAGGAGTATTAGAGTATCCAACTAGGTGGATCAACTACATAATTGGTTATTCATTCACTGATCCACGCTATGAGTAAAAAGATACAGTTTGTAGTTCTAAGGTGTGGCCGTGTGGAAACATCACGGCTGTATCATTATCGTGCACGCTATTTATACCTGGTATATTGTATCTGCTATGACATCCCTGATTTTTGGAGTTATCATTAACCATGTTATTTTTGCTGAAGCTGATATTGTTCAGTGACTAGTTTTGTTTTTGTCCTGTGTTACACCCATGACAAGAAGAATTTGGTGGTAATGCATGTTTTTAGTGTATTTACCGAATAATGATTGAAAATGAGATAATGCTTTCACAATAATTTCTCGTTTTCAAGTTATTGGTTCTGCTAAGTGTTTACATTTCCTTTTACATGTATTGATGAATTTTTTATGCGCAGAGTAGCGCAATCATATATCCCCTAGCTCACAAATTCGATTCGGAGTACTTTTCGTTTTCAATTGACAGATACTGTTTTGCAGGTACTATGGAGGTGCTAATCAGGTTATTGTGGATGTTCTGGTGTTCGGCAATGAACCAGGGGTGTTCAACCTCAATCTTGCATTCTGATATTTGTTGCTTTCTGTAAATATTGCCATCTCTCCTAGTAGTAGACTCTTGGGCCTCAATTCTTGACTTCTCCGGCACAAAGTCCCTTTTCTCTAGACCCTTGGCATCAGTCTGAAATTCCCTATCCTGCTATTCAGAGTTTCATTAGTTCAGCTCCCTCAGGCAAATCTCCTTTGGCAGTTCAAGCTTTGATTTCGCATTTGTACCTTACAGTTCACTCTACAGGTCGCAGCTCCACTTGAGGGCAAATCTCCTTTGGCAAAATCCCTGGTGTATAGCTCTAGCCTTTCAGCAATTCAACTAGAGTTCACCATCTGTGTAGGGCGTGATTTTATATCACTCCCACTCTTCACATAAGGGCAGATCTCCTTTGGCATCTGATATCCTGATCCTGACAACCACTCTGTGCTCACGGCCATATCGGCGTGTTTGCTTTGTTGCTTGTGCTGAGAAGGTATCAATTATTTCGTTTGAGTTATATTCCTATAAATTGTTGGGCAAATCTCCTTTGGCATTCCGAGTCTTGAACTGACTCCTCCTTATTTTGGAGGGCAAATCTCCTTTGGCATTATTATTGAGCTATGTTTGGCGGTTCCGATTCTGATAGTTTCAGTGAAACGAGCAGTGATTGTGAAGATGAGATTTCAATCTACACCGGCCACGCCCAAAGCATCTTATCCAGCCTGGATGATAGTATAGGAAAGATCGACGATCTCCTTACATTCGAAAGAAGATTACTTCCTGGGGATGTCGTGTCCCTTGCAAAGGAACCATCTGGGCAATTGGGTAAGATACTGAACGTCAATGTTCTTGTCGACCTGGAAAATGTCCTTGGGAAAACCATAAAGGGCATAAATACCAAAAAGATTCATAACTTGCGTTCTTTTTCTGTGGGTGATTATGTGATCCATGGGCTGTGGCTCGGAAGGGTGAATAGAGTGGTCGACTCGTTCACCATCCTGTTCGATGATGGCTCGAAGTGTGAGCTAACTGAAACAGATAAACACAAGCTCATGCCCCTTTCCCCTAATTTTCTTGATGATTCACTCTATCCATACCATCCTGGACAAAGAGTGAAGCTCGGCGCCTCCTCAGCTCCCATGACTTCTGGTTGGATATGTGGCACATCGAGGAGAATTCAACAGGAAGGGACCATTTACTCTATTGGTGTTGGACTTGTGTCCATTGATTGGCTTTCTTGTGCCGTGACTGGAATTAATCCAGGTATTTCACCTCCGTCGAGCTTCCAGAGCCCCAAAAGCTTGACTTTGTTGTCATGCTTTCCACACGCAAACTGGCAGCTTGGTGATTGGTGTGCATATCAATTCGCTGATTCAACTGAAGCCGCAGAGGGTTCTTATATGAGTAACTTCGTAAATGAACAGCACCCATCTGAAAGAGCGACGATAGAAAGGGAATTCAACTCCAAACTCGAAAAGATGTTTTCCATTGTGAAGAAAAGGACTAAAGTTGATGTCATGTGGCAAGACGGGTCATGCTCGATAGGGCTAGATTCAAACACTCTCTTTCCAACTGACATAGCGAATGCTCATGATTTTTTCCCACGGCAATATGTCCTGGAAAAAAATCAGTACGAGGATATGAAGGTGCCGACTAGCCAAACTTGGGGGTCAGTGCAATGTGTAGATGCAAATGAGCGAACTGTGAAGGTGAGATGGAAGCTCATTGATGGGAGTGTTGGCGATTCAGATGAGTGGATGGTGGAAACTGTGAGTGCTTATGAATTGATTGAGCACCCCGACTTCTACTATAGTCTGGGCGACATTGTTTTCAGCTTGAAGGGTAATCAATCTGTCAGTCAACCTGATTGCTTCGGTGCAAGTGACATGGCTGGAATCATAACTGAGGCGAATCCTACTGATGTTTGCGATAGATGTTCTCTTTCTTGTATGGGATATGTTATTGGCTTCAAAGACGAAAATGTTGAGGTCCAATGGGCTAGTGGAATCACAAGCAAGGTAAGAAACACATTGTTGCTCTGATGATGTCACTAGTATTATACTTTCTCACTGCTTAACACGACGTGAATATTACTGCAAATGCCCAAGCCAGGTTGAACCTAATGAAATATTCTGTGTGGTAAGAGACAACAGCACAGTTGTAACTCCTGGTCTTCATGAAGGAAACACCTCAGGCTCCGAGTTAGTCCCTGAGGTGATCAACCATGAGAAAGAATCACGGCATCTTAAAGAAAAGGTAAATCCATTATGCTTCATATAGCGTCTAATTGTCTTAAGGGCAATGTAGCATTGGTTATCGAAATTTGTACGACTTAAGTGGATTTTTATGGCACCTGTGCTCAGGATTCATTGGTCAAAGACATGGATAGCGATAATCATCGAGGTTACAGTGGAAAGTCCAAGTTCTTTGGTCTTCCTCAGGTGGCGATGGGGTTCATCAGTGGCATAGCTGCGAGCTTCCTGGGTCCGCGTGGCTCTCCACAAAAAATCTTGGAAGACCCGGCGGCAGATGACGGTGAAATAGGAAGTCTCATAGGGCATCAAGGTCTTGAACATGGAAACACGAGTTCTTGTGATGAAATCATGAAAATCCCACAAAGCATAGACATCCTATCTTCGTATACAGAGACATTGGACAACTGTAAACAGTTTGACGTCATCAGTGATCACAAAGATCATCACTTTGCAGACTGTGTTGGTGAAGGGTCATCATTGTCTCAGGTATCGGATTCATAAAACTTTCATGCTCTTGATACTGTAACTGATCTTTAAAATGTTCTCATGAATTTCTTAATTCTTATCCTTTGTAGAATGTGAGGAAAGGTTGGTCCAAGAAGGTACAACAAGAGTGGACAATTTTGGAGCAAAACCTTCCTGGTATGATCTTCTTTTCTTCAATAGAGCTCTAATGCTTTGCATACCGTTACTGCATATTCTAGAGAATTTTCAAGCTCCAAGTGATTCTTGTTATTTTATGTGCATGAATTTTGTTGGCTCGGTCCAGAAGCGATATATGTTCGTATCTATGAGGAAAGGATGGATCTGCTTCGAGCCGCTATTGTTGGAGCTGCTGGAACTCCATATCATGATGGGCTTTTCTTCTTCGACATATTTCTTCCTCCTGAATACCCTAACGAGCCACCTGTGAGTATGAAAAACCGAAACAGATTCATGCTTTGAAGTTATATAAACGGGAAATTGTTTGATGTTCTGCTGTTTGATGCCATTTGCTTCGGCCCCCCCCCCTCCCTCTCTCTCGACTGCAGCTGGTGCATTATCATTCTGGCGGTTTGCGCCTCAATCCCAACTTGTATGAATCTGGAAAGGTCTGCCTCAGCCTGCTGAATACTTGGACAGGAACGGGTTCTGAAGTATGGAATCCACAGAGCTCCACCATCCTTCAGGTTCTTGTCTCCCTACAGGCGCTCGTGCTGAACGAGAAGCCTTATTTCAATGAGGCAGGGTATGATGAACTACTGGGACGAATCGAGGGAGAGAAGAACTCTGTCAGCTACAATGAAAATGCACTCCTCGTCACCTGCAAATCTATGCTCTACTTGTTGAGAAATCCACCAAAGGTAATAATTATAAAACAGCATCCAGGACATATATCAAAGTTTGAATGCCTTTGGAGAATGCATATTCTTTTGTTTTTTTATAGTGAGTTATTTCAAAGTGTTCTAGATTACCCTTTTGAGCTTCAGCTGGATTTACATAATTTTTTTGAATGGTGCAGCATTTCGAAGGATTTGTCCTAGAACACTTCAAGAACCGAGCCGGGCAAATCCTCTTCGCTTGCAAGGCATACATGGATGATGATGCTCCCATTGGTTATGCAGAAGCCAATGGAACTAGTGACATGCCGGCAACTAGAAACTCCACGGGATTCAAGATCATGCTGGCAAAACTGTTGCCGATGCTCGTGGAAGCATTCTCCCATAAGGGATTCGATTGCAGTCAATTCTCGGATGTATGAGTCCCTTTTATAAATCATCTGTATCATATTTTTCTTAGTGCTTGGTGTTCGGAAGAGATCATTCGCAGACGCTGTCGACAAAGAAATTAGTCTGTATGAATGACCTGTAGAATTAGAACGTATCTCGTAATAAGCCTGTAAACTTTGGTTGTGTCATATTGCCAGTGGAAACCAATGGCTCGGAAGAGTCTCGAGAGATAAATAAAAATCTGTGTTTTGCTCATGATGTCAGTTTACATCTTTTCCGATATTATTTTCAGCTGTGTTTTATTTACGTGTCAAGTTTGTGGTACTTAGAACATTTGAAAATTGATATTCATTTTAATTCGTCTCATTTTAATTATAATCGTTTGATCTGACATATAATTTTAGTTGGATTGGATTTTATTATAGAATTTGGTGAAGAAATAGTACTCTTTTACGTTTCATTCATATTACAATATTTTTTTTTTGATATCCCATTTAAATTACAACCTTTTTCACATTTAACAATTTTTACACCAAAATAACAAAATATACTTATTTTATATCATATCAATTTATCCATCATTATTTCTCTTTCTCTTTTTCTCACTTCTTTATCTCACACACTCACAACGATAAAATTCACATTCCTTACTAATTCAACACATACAAAAATTATCATGTCGAGTCAAAACATTATTAATTTGAATGTGACGGAGAGAGTATTTTTTAGTGATAGTTGATTTATGAGAGAGAATGAAAAAGGAGGAAAAATATGATGTGGCAATTTGATTATAATAATATAAAATTCATTATCAAATAAAAATAAATAAAAATATTATATATAAATTGGGATTAACTAAGAAGAAAAATGTTACAAATAAATTAAAATGAAAAAAATTAATAGATTACCTTAAAATTATATTGATTTATCGTTGTCTCTAAAAAAACATACATATGAATTATTATATTAAATCAATTCATTATAATTTAAATAAATGTAAACACCAAAATGTTAACGAAAATAAATACAACATGTGACTGGAACACTTTCATCGTATTGGTTGCAACGAGTATTGCAAGGGATTGGGATCCTATGCAGTTCTTGTGTGTGTTTGTTTGTGCCATATGGTTTTTTTTTTACATTTAAAAAATTTGGAAAAAAAAATTAAAACCTAAGAAATTATCAACCCTAAAAAAAATCCCCAAAAAATTTAATAAAAATAACCCATCAAAATTATACCCATAAAACCCAAAAAAAAATAAAAATCCTAACCAATCAAACAAATCTGAATTCTTGGATCAAAAATCCAACATCCAGATGACCCATTGTACTACGTTGTTGCCGTAGCATTGGCTGAGGATCCTAATTCGTATTGCAAGAGGGAGTGTCATTGTTTATACAATAAATTAATAACACTATTGAAAAATTTTAAGTCTAAAATCAAACTATATAATTTTATCAAGATATGATATAAAATTGTCACTGTATTACTCCCTCTGTTCCATTTTAATAGAAACGTTTTTATCCAACGTGAGATTTTATATATGTTGAATTTGTATGAATTTTAAAAAAGAAACATTTTTTTGTGTGATAATGAAATTTATTGGGACAAATGAGATAGAAGTTAATAGGTGTGGTGTAATAAATGAGATTGATTTGATTTTTTTTATATTATAAGATTATCAAATAGGGAAACATTTTATTTATTTTAGGATTGAACAAAAAGAAAAATATTTCAATTAATTTGGGAGGGAATCGTTTTAACCGGATAAAGATTTTATATATGTGTTGAATTTGTATGAATTTTAATGAACGAATAGTTTGAATTTGTATGTGTTATCTTTTAACATAAAGAAATTCAAATCAATCTGATCTGTTATAACACTAAAAATTCGTCAACTATCTTTTTTTATAACTGTTACAATAAATCCCATTATCACTATAAAAATATTTTTTCTTCATCAAATTACATAAAAATTCAACACACACATAAATTCGAATGACGGATCAATACGTTTCCGATATTATGAAACGGAGGGAGTATTAAAAGATTAAAAAATATATTTTATTTATTTAGAGAATGAAAAAAAATATTTCAATTAATTTGAAAATGAGAAAATATTAAGACACAAACTTTTTATATTCGTTGCAACCATGTAGCCTTACACTTATTCTTACTAGCGCTGAGCAAAAAGTTCCTGAAATTATCAGTCCGAACCGAAGAAACGATATCAGACCAAACTCATACTGGTTGACTTTGGTCGGTACTAGAATAACAAACTAAATTCCCGAAAAATTTGCATGGTATGAGAAATGTTTAAGATATCGGATCGGTTTTTTCATATCGGACCAAGTACTTTTTGTAACTCCCTAATTTTCTATCATACACTGTCGCTGAATCCCAGCACCCCATCTTACTTAAACGATTTAGGTATAGAAATAAATAAAATCCACATAAATATAACCAATAATATTATCAAATATATTGAAAAATTCTCATTTTACTTATTTCATAAACCATAATATAGCATATGCACATTAGCATTATAATTTATATCATACCTGTCTATCGTCTCTACCTCCTAAAAACACAGAGAAGATAAAAACACAGAAAAATAGTAACCATGAGTCATATGAGTTCCACAACGTATCGATCCCGTTATCATGGATTACACAAGAGAATAAGATAAAAAAAATAAAAGAGAAATGATCATTTAGATACTTTGTTCCATCATTCTTGAACTTATCATACCAATCCGACATTCATAATTATCATCTTAAAAATATAATAAAGACAGATAATAAATTTTCTCAATGTTATAATTATGCCTTTGACAAGACTTATTCAATTTCAATTTATCAAGCTTTATTCAATTTTAGTAAAGGGACATCGGTCAAGAGGGATCAACCAAATCGAAACACAAGGTCTCTTGAAATGAGTTTTCTTCGTACCAAAACGATCTCACAAGGTTGATGAAAAAATATCACCACCAAGTTATTGTATAACACATACGACAGACACAACGCTTTTTGTGTTTTATACTATGGAGTTATCTCATCAATTATAGATTTATACTTCTTTTTCACATCCATCTTTTTTATACCAACAATCAAGACATGGGAAAAACACACACATCATCTTATCACGACACACAGCAGTTACAGTGAGTATTTTATGTCAGGCACATTTAGTGACTACGTTCATAGATTTTAATGCATATTATTATACTCACGATATAATAATGTGTATCCACACACACAATAAATCTAAACGTTATCTTCTTATTGTAACTTCCTCACACACACGCTCAGCTTGTCTTTTATGTCCCGGTCTCTGGAACGAGCGTTCTGATCTTTAAACGAGTGTCCTAAATTCTGTCCAACTTGAACTTTCGAATTATTAAAATCTATAATTTATTGTATATAATTTTAAAAATTATTCCGTAATTTGTTTTTGCATAAACTACACTTCATAATAATTTTTTCACTGAATTAAAGTTTTCATCATAAACCCCTACCAATAATAACAGTTAATTAGTTCAACTTTATATTTTCTATTAGTTCAAATAGTTTGACCTCATTTCAATAATTTACTCATAACACTCTGTATATAATTCTAAATGATTATTTGTAAATTATTCCGGAAACTAAACTTTCGCAGATTTCTAGTGATATAAGGCTTACTATATAATTTCATATCAAGTCATAAACTCATTTATATGACCATTTATTTTTTATAGATTGACATATCTGTTCGTTTTGACTTATAACTTAAGATTATCAATTGTGAATCATGATTTATTAACTTTGTTAGAAAATAGATATATGAGAATTCAACATATATTAATATCAGGATTTATCAAAGAGTGTGTAATATTCTACAAAATTTCTAATTAAGATGATTACTTTCTCCTAACAACGGTAAAGGCTTCACGTCTTACTCGCCTTATCACCTACATTTCTTCTCTTCTCCTTAAAAATCTCCTTCTTTTTCTGCTTAACTATAATGTTAGAAGTGTTTTGTTTTGTGTTTGTAAGGAATTTTCAAGGAGAAGAGAACTTGTATTTATAAAAAATTAAATTAATTAAAATAATTTAAGTGAAAATTAGTGGATATTTAGTGGATAATTAATTTAATTTAGGAAGAATAAAAATTGACATAAAGGAAAATAAGTGTCAAAAATAGGTTTAGGTCATTTTCGTATAAATACGATATTTTTGTATTAATATTGTATTTTTCTGTATTTGCGTATTAGGATTGTATTTTATCTATATTTTATATTTTTTCCATATTATATAGTCAAACAAGTCTTTTAACCCAGCAAAAAAATTATAATATACAATAATTTACTATTCACATTAATTATTGTGAAACTAAATTTTACGGAATTTTCCGTATTCTTACATTTTTTTTCACATGTCAATTTGTATATCATATAAAATAATTCATTTATGGATACTAATGTTAATATATATATGCAATAATGATTTCTAAATCTATTTTATGCATATTACTTTCTCACGTTAAATATCCATGACTAGATTTTTATTTCACTGAAAGTACTATTTGTCTTACACCAAAAGATTTTTATGGAAATAATCATAAATTCCCTATGTCCTATATATTTTACAACATATACGTATTTTATTTTGTTTTATACGCATGAATATAAATCTCGTTTTCATATCAAATCACGTGCAACATTTATTAGGTTGAAACACGTAACTTACAGAATTATTGATGTTTCACGATAAATTTATAAAAAACTATATTTGATCGTCGTTATACTCGTGTGAAACTTTACATCGGCACGCGTGTAAAATCAAAATATCATAAACTATATGGACCGGAGGGAATATCCATTTTACGAGATGTATGGATAAGATGGTTTATTTATTTATTTGTTTTCACGTTTTATAGTTTTGTCTTTTGTATTTTCAGTAGAGCTTGAGTATTGCATCTTGTGCTTTCCGGATATATTTTGTACTCAAAACATGTATCTAAATTTGATAATCTCAAATGGAATCAAGGTCCCAAAAATATGTGAGAATTATTCATTAAAATCGGGATGAGATATTTGATACGAAATGGGACGAATTAAGCTACCCATATCAAATTATTCGTTATAACATGGCTCTCAAGGGAGAGCGACGAGAGTCATAAAACCGCATGGATCGCTGAGAAGAAGGTCATATGTTTGTTCTTTCCTGTTTTCGTAGGAGGGGCACTCGTCGCTTGGCTTCTGCATCCATGGAGAAGCACAGCCCAAAGCAGGTTCTTTCATCGACAGTAGTGTCTCCATGGGTCGATCTTAAATCGTATGCTGGCTTGGTCCTGGACTGTTTTCTGCTCCCTCAGATAATGTTCAACGTATTCTCTGACTCCAAAGAGAAAGCGCTTTCTCCTCCATATTACTTCGGAACCACCTTGGTTAGTCTGATGCCTCACCTTTACGATCTGTTTCGTGCTCATAGCTCAGTCCTGAAGTTAGACCTGTGGTACATTTATGTTAACCCGAAGTTGAACTACTACTCCACAAGCTGGGACATTGTGATATCTTGTTGCGGTCTCTTGTTTGCTTTCGTCGTGTTCTTGCAACAGAGATTAGGAGGTCGTTGCATTCTTCCTCGGAGATTGAAGGAGTGATTTGCTTATGAGAAAGTGCCTGTAGCTAGCAGTGGTTGATCTTTGAAGGTGACGCTTTTTCTTTCTATGCGATTTGTTCATACCGCGCCTGATCATTGAGTTAGAGGTCTGTTTGCAACAATCTCCTGATGTGCAGCACTATTCTTTCATTCGCTTTGGTATTTGATTCAAGAAAAGGTTCCTAGATGTGTTATGTCTTGTTATCCTTGTATCGAATACCGTTGCATCGAGATTTATTTGAAACTATGAAACTAATTTGTAACCCGCCTGATGCATGCACTTTTTCAAGATTTATTTAAATGGAAATTAGATATGCATCCTCTTTATCTTTTTAGCATTCATCATTGCATTGTTTTTCGATTATTTAGATAGTGATCTTGTGAATTGTTCTTCGCATCAGAAACACTCTCTATGTACATCATCTTGTTTTATTTTCTCTATATGTTTTACTTTCGCTAACGGGATAACATGGTTATGCTTCTTTTCCTTTCTTTCTTTCTCAAAATTCCAAAAAACCTAAATCTTGGAAAAAAAGAAGGGGAAAATAGAATAACGAAAAAACAATTTACTAATTTATTCTCATCTCCCTCCCAAAATTGGCATGTTAATGAACTCAAAATCCGAAGCTCTCCTGCAAGCTCTCTCCTCTTCCAATTCCATCCCTTTTATCAATGGCAAATCTTTCCAACATTCCCATCATTCCAACAAGCCCTTCCCTCACCCCTCCCACCACCATCACCACCACCACCACCACCCTGCGGTGGTGGCTGGTGGCAGCGAGGGGATATTCCGATCATCTTCTTCCTAACCTATGTATAAACAATGGCAATGTTCAGCGGCGCGAAGGTCATGAACCTGACGGAGTTTGACGGTCATACCGCGTACTGCGCCATCGAGGTTGCTGGCTCAACGGGGTTGTACTCGAGAGGGATATGGTTCGAGGATGATGTTCTAAGTAGATTGATGCCGATCACAATGGGGCAGCTTTCGATCTTCTTTGCCATCTCTTATTCGCTGTTCTTTGCCTTCCGGCCTCTCCGGCTTCCCAAGATCGTCTGTGATGCCGCGGTATGGAAGACTCTTCTGATTCTCGATTTGATAATTTGTTGTTGGTTTTGATGCGATGATTGATCGGGTCCTAATCGGATAACATACAAGACAGGATTGGAAAATATTTGAACTTGTGCAACATTGATAGAAGTCATGTCTATGCCTAACGATTTTAAAGTCGAATCCTTCATTAAGGTTGATTTTGCATCGTTCTTGTGACTTTCACAGGCCGGGATTATCATGGGGCCGTCTTTTCTAGGGAGATACGACTTTTTTGCGGAGAAGTTCCTGTCGCCGAAACAGTTTCTCATGATCAACACGATTGGAACCATGGGCGTCTTCTACAATGTCTTCGTCGTTGCAGTGAAAATGGACATTACCATGGTCACACGGATAGGAAACGTTGGGCGAAGAATCGGAGTATCTTGCCTCATCGCTCCCTTTGTCGTCCTCGTAACTCTTGTCACCATGTTACGACCAAAAGGACTCCCACAAGGGTCGATGACTATCCTCTTTGTCGCCAATTCTTCAGTCTCCGCCTTTATCAATCTGATCCCGATTTTAGAAGAGAACAATCTCTTGAGCAAAGATCTGTCTCAGCTTGCTATGTCTGCGTCTGCTATGTGTGAATCTCTCGTATGGGTCGTCTGGATATCAATTACGATCTCTCAACAACCCGATATCATCAAGTGCATAGGTTCTGCAGTGCTGCTCTTGGCACTCATAGGTTTCATTGTTCTTCTTGTGCGCCCGGCAATGATGAAGATTGTCCAAAAAACACCCGAGGGTCAACTCGTGAAGGATTGTTATGTCGTGATCATACTCATATTTGTTCCGATCTGTGCGATGATGAGTAATGCCATTGCCGGCACCGCCCTCCTTGGGACGTTGGTGTTAGGATTGGTGACCCCAGATGGACCGCCACTAGGATCTGCCCTGACGGAGAGGATTGAGACGATCTTGAATACCTGTCTTCTGCCGTTCTTCTTCTTGTCTATTGGCGCTGCTGCGGATATGTCCTCTGCCATGGCAGATTGGCATCCTCTTCTTAAACTTCAATCCATCATGATTGCTGGATATCTTGCAAAGCTGCTTGGAGCTATGTTGCCTTCGTTACTCTCAGGAATGAGTTTCCGACACTCACTGATCCTCGGCCTCATGCTCAACACAAAAGGAGTCATGGAGCTTCACGTCTATCGACTTATGGTTCTGCCCAAGGTATTAACAACTTGTCACATCTCTTCTGATATTAATTAAGAACACGTCAGAAAACGATGAAAATTAAGAATCGAACTTCTTCCGATATTAATCAGACATATTCTTGGTTGTTTGATCCCTGCAGTTTATGCCAGTACCTGTTTACACTCGACTAGTATGCTCAGCCATGGCGCTGACAGCGATTGTAGGGCCATTGGCAAAGTTCTTGTACGAAGCACCAGTGAAATCGGATAAAGATTCTCAAGCAGCTAATGGATTGACCTTACAATCTTCATTTCCAGAATCCGAGTTGCGGATTGTGTCATGCGTTCACAAGGAAGATGATGTTCCCGGTCTCATTGATCTGCTCCAAGCTTGCAACCCGACAAAATCGACCCCGATATGTCTCTACATGGTCCATCTGACGGAACTTGTTGGTCGAAATGCACCAACACTTAGCTCACACCCGAAACATCATCCGAAATGCAAGCATAATGGCTGCCTTCGCATCATGGCTGCTTTCAGCAACTACTTCACGAGCTCACGAGGAGAAGTAACCATACAACCATTCTCGCTGGCCGCGTTTTACAGAAGCATGCACGAGGGAATTTGCAGATTAGCTCTCGATAAGAGGGTGCCTCTCATCATCGTCCCCTTCATCCCTAGGAATCAATCTCATGTTGAAGGATATATGGGCTCAAGCAAGATCAACTGCAACATACAAGCATGTGCACAATGCACCGTGGGTATCCTCGTCGATAGGGCTATCCACACATATAGAGGTCCTGAGTATTTCTCTTATCACGTCGCTGTAGTCTTCATTGGAGGTCAGGATGATCGAGAGGCTCTAGCATTGGCAGCTCGCATGTCAGGCCATCCTGGCATCATGATCAGACTGTTTCGTGTGATCATGCACAACGAGAGTTTGAGCACCAAGAGAGATCGAGAGCTGAACAGGACAGCAATAAAGGAATTCAGAACAAAGAATTTCAGCAATGAACGAGTGTCCTATCAGGAAATCAAGGTCGAGGACTGGGATCACGCTATCAGGGCCATTCGATCGTTAGCAAGCGAGAGCTACGATCTCATTATGGTGGGAAGACGACAGAGTGAGAGCGGGCTGCTGCAAGAAGAGGAGGAGGAGAATGTTGGTATCTTGATCGAGAATCCCGAGTTGGGTATGGTAGGTGACATGTTGGTATCTTCTGATTTCCGCGGAGGAAATGTTTCTGTCTTGGTGATGCAGCATCATCGCACCAATGTCGATCCTAGTGTACTTGATAGCTCGATTCGTGTAGAAGATGAACCGGTGTATAGTTCTGGTAGCTTCTAGTTCTCCGTTGAAAATTTTGTGCAATGTGAAATTTTTGCATCCTTTCTCATGTTGATCTTCTTCGTTAGTTACCTTTACCAATGCTAGTTATCGGGTTCTCTTACCCCCGTCGCGTCCTGCATATCAAGAATATCATACTTCAGTAACTAAACTATACTTCGAGAAGTGTATATAAGTTATGCCACAAATAGCAGTCCGCGTACCTTACTCTAAACAACAGGAAGATACTCATTAACAATATGTCATCCTATAAGCTTGATTACCAGTAGTCAGCCCAGGAACACGATCCGTCCTTGAAGTGATGAAACCTGAGCTTATCCCGGACTACGATTTCCCTGCCAGTAACCTTCGAGATAAACTTGATAGCTAAATGACAATCCTCGCACATCCTAAGATTCTTCACGATTCGTATAGATGTCTCCTTGCTAGCTTTCAACAGCCCAAAGGCGATTGGGAGCTTTTCACTGTGATATCCAACGGCGTAATGCCTCTCTTCTTCCTCCAACTCATGGAGGATGGATTCCTGCACTGGGACGTAACCAGCTTCACTGATCCTGCTCATCAAGTCATCCAGATACGCAAAAATTGCACCGCTCTTGGGGTGGGACTTGTCGGCCATGCCAAACAGATAGGTCTTCCGATCAATCTCTATGGTGCTATATCCGACGGGCTTCTTGAACTTTATCATTTTATCTCTAACTTGTTCCACTCGATCCATCCTTCCCGCCAATGCATACACGTTTGACGGCATCACATAATGACCGGGATTTCGAGGATCAAGAGCTAGTAGATACTCGGCCGCTTGAACGCCCATGTCAAACTTTTTATGCATCTTGCACGCTCCTAGCAATGCCGTCCGAATAGCACGACCAGGTCGTTTCAGACCTCTAGCGTAAGTAAAGGCTTCATCTAGCAATCCTCCATAACATGCCAATCACACAAACATGATGCTCTTCTCCTGGTTTGATTCCATGAGACGACGTGGTGTCACCTCGTTCCGAGGAGGCCCCCGATCTTTCATCAAACCCATTAACAACAGCACTGCAGTGCACCATTCTACCCAATCCCATCTTAGAAACATCACTACAACCCTTAATCAAACCCGTAAAAAGTATAGCTACTCGGCACAATGTGATACCTCATCATACTCTTATAATACAAGATTGATTCACCTGGGCAGTTGAGTTTTGATGAGATTCGAATAAGGGTGTTGAAGAGAAACTCATCAGGGGTTTGAATTGAGGTGAGGAGATTGCGAGTGTAGGTGAGTGATTTTGATGAAAGGGATAAAGAGATGAGTTTTGTGAGGAGATTGCGGCTGTGGTGGAAACCTGTGGTGATTATGTGTGCGTGGACTTGTTTGAGTCGTGAGCCGGCGAGTTGGTGGTTTGGTTCCATGAAGGATTTGAATGTTTCTTGAGTAAGTTGAAAGAATAAAATATCAGTGTGTTTTTAGTAGATCGATCATAAGTTTCTGTTATTCCCTCTTTACAAACAAACAATATTACTGGTATTTGATAAACAAAGCGTGTGGACGCGCTACCAGGACTGAACCGGGTTCGCTGGCGGGAGGTGGCCGGAGATTTTCGCCCATATCCCAATTATTGCATCGTTGATATACTAGTTATGATCTATAATCCTAGTACTTGACAAAAAGAAATATTAACTGTAACAGTTTATGCACTCCATTATCAATTTAAATTGATCTAATAAAAAAAAATTAACAGTTGAGATTGAAGAATAAAGAAAAAAGTGACAAATGAATAGGCATTACCTGGAGACCAATTCCATTGCGCTCTAAGGTTGAGTTCGTTGATCTGGAGTAGAGCATGTTTTACATCATTAGCGCTTGGAAAGAAAGACAATTTATAATTCCCGGGGGCAGCAATAATTAGCATTACGACGAGAATGATCACAAATGTGACCCAAAAAGTTCCCTTGCTGGCAGAGAAGAGGTGATTACAGTTCTATGTCGAATACAGGAGAATTTGCATGTTTCATTCCGAGCAGAAATCATGACCAACAAGATACATGTGACGATGATCAGTGTTATGCCTAGGAACTCGCATCAGAAAAAAACCACGATGAATGCGATCACACAGGTCAATTCGACCAACTCTGCCCTACGAACAAAGGAATCAATGAACAAGAACAATCAGATTCCTAAGGTGCAATGTGCCGATCCAAAAAACTATCAGTTTTCAATCCTCAATTCCAGACTTCCAGTTTCCTATCGGGTATTTATCGGAATGGCAGCATATCAGCAGCGCTATTAATTGCCACAAAGTAGTCAAGGGAGAGGGATTCCGAAACTTCAAAAAAATTGTTGGAATCCTTGATCGTCATGACAGTGCAGCTTCTTTCTTCGAGAAGCTTAACCGTTTCGGGTTGATTTCATCCAAGCGTATGCATGTCGTCCCAGAAGCTTCATCTTCGGTCCACTTTATTGATTCCCTATCCAACAGCTTCAAAACCTGTGAGAAACGAACGTGCTTCAGAAGATACTTAATCTGCTGGATATTTGAGTCAAATCATGCACACATATTTTTGAGAAGTTGGATCTTCAGCAAAGGCGGCTCAAGTATGCTGCTGCTGGATATTAGGGTCAAATTGAAAGACAGATGGAAAGAAAGTAACTCGACGATGGAAGGTATCAACGGCGCGAGAGTATGCTGAACCATGCACACCAATTCTATGTTCTCTCTTGATTTGCATTTATTTCCTGACAAATTCTGACGTGCAGAAAATGGCAGATGAATAGACTGATAGGAGTCTTACCAATCTCTTACGAGCTTTTCTTGAGACATCGTCTTCGTCGACCCCAATTATATCAGTTAGAACAAGGGCATGCAAGATACCATTGGACAGGAGCACTGAACGACAACTTACATGAAATTCCCGAGAGCGAGCGGAGATGACACTTGAGAAGATGAATAGCGCTTTTTGGATCATGATTTTTCAAGTTCAGAGACAGCACGGGAAGATCACAATCCTTACCACTGGAGATGTTTTTGTGGCAATACACAAAGCAAAATAAGAGGAGATAAAAAGACATGTGGAAGACAACCGAGCACAAGAAGACTGAAATACAAGAAAAAAGAAGCATTGCGAGTCCTAAATTGTATTCCCTCATTTGTGCATATTTAAGAGAGGATTCCAGTGACAAACACCACCTTTGACATATTAGTTTTTTAACCCTAGATGATGACTATGGTACAAGTAATGCCAACTCTAAACAACTTGCAAAAGAAGATAACCTTATCTCGAAAATTCTTTGGGCAGATTCTTCATCGGCTTGACGAGCCTTTTCATGAAAGAACTGGCCCTGCATTAACCATCAGGAAATATTATCAATCCTGATCATTGAATTCAAAAATCACAGAACCTCAACAATGAGAAATGGATTCTGAGTCAGTATGTCAGGGAATTCAATCTTCAAGCTCTACACCTAACGCATTGTCTTCCATCCGAAGTAATAAATTATCAGCACATGAATATACAGAAACTCATTACCCGTAAGTGTAATAATAGAATTCTGGGTGATTGCTTAATTTATACAAGGCATCGGATAGATAAATATCAATCGCATTTACTAACACCCCCCCCC
>LIEC01011328.1:22179-53471 GCA_001925005.1 Drosera capensis
CCCCCCCCCCCCCCAAGAAATGGATTCTGAGTCAGTATGTCAGGGAATTCAATCTTCAAGCTCTACACCAAACGCATTGTCGTCCATCCGAATTAATAAATTATCAGCACATGAATATACAGAAACTCATTACCCGTGAGTGTAATAACAGAATTCTGGGTGATTGCTTAATCTATACAAGGCATCGGATAGATACATATCAATCGCATTTACTAAACAACCCCCCCTTCCCCCCCCCAACCCACACACCGACAGAGAAAGACAGAAACAAAGTTCAGAAGATACAAAACCTGCTCTAGCAGTTTTCTTGCTCGAGCCTTTTCATCCTTGGCAAATGCTTCCGCAGCCTAACAACAGAGTAAAAAAAAATACCAAGAGGAATATATAGATTTACATATGAGCAGCTTGCAGTACAATTAAGGAACTTTCGCATATCTCCTGGAAATGTAAAGCTATGTAAAATAAAGAAGCTTACTGCTTTATAATATTCCTTCATCATGCCTCGATATTCCTTGACAGCCTGGCGAAGGGCAGCATAAGTATCATCTTTGTCTACACCATTCAGACGAACCAAAACAGAGGTGTCAATTTTTGGAGTTTGAGCCAATTACATGTCACATATATACCTCACTGCAAAGAATTGTTGTAACAGAGTTCAATATACCTCCAATGTCGTAGAGTTCCATGTCTAGTGCCTTACTAGCGGACTCCTCAAAAGGATCCACATCCACCACCGGGTAAAAGTACCCTGCTCTCCTAATCCTCGGTTTACGGACCTTCGGAGGCCGTTCAGGTTCTGAAGGTCTCTCAGGAGCACTGAACAAGGAAACAAGAATTTCCTTCTGCTGCTCATATCTCTTATCCTGTTGTCTTGGCGCATCACTTCCATTGGTTATGCCACCATTTTTTGCAATATCGTCCTTTGCAGAGACTGTTGCTGATTCCCCTATGATGCCCTGTGCATTGAATATCAGCAAGCAGCAGGTTTGCTCGAGTCCAGTGAATAGACGTTAGATTCGTATATAGCATAGCAAGCAAGTTTCTGGCATAAGCAGCAAGAAAAGAAAGTGTTGCAATGCGCCTACATATGTCCAGTTCTGCAAGGCTGGCTGTGAATCCCTCTACATGAAGGGAAATGGAAAACTCTTTATTGATTAAAATTACCTTATGAGCAGTGTCCCTTCTATCAACTCGTTTAGTGGTTCTATCAAGTAACACCTCCAAGCTCTGCATGTTTTTACAGTAAACAATAAGATCTCAAATCATAAAAGAACAGTTACGCGTGAATGACAAGTCATCAGGTGCAGCAATTTAGAGAATTGGAAATCTAGTTTAACCCAAAAATATGGAATGTATTCTCCAAAAATAATTTCAATGGAACACTGGAAAAATGCAAAAGAAAACGGAGCCTCTAGTGTGTTCTCACTTCTCAAGAGCCACGAGGATCTGTATGCAGGAAATCCAAGGCTCTTGAATATGGCTACATGTGAAGTAATAGAGGCAGACAAAGGGAAACAAGTTTACAATCTGATAGAAAACCGTCACTAAAGGAAAAGGATATCCACAGAGTAGGGGAAAAAATCTAGAAAAAAGTGTGAAGCTTCTGAAATTCTGCAAATGCGGAACAACCTAAGCATATGACTGATGCAATATAGAAGGGATGGAAGAGTCACTAAACTCTGGAAGAAAGCAACAAAACAAACACGATCAATAAAAAAGAGCGCAAGAAACATCTTCACATACCTTCTCCATATCGTATCCACATTGACCTGATAGCCAAACAAAAATGCTGGTCAGTTGTTATTCCAATAAATAACAAAGATCATAAATTCACTCCAAGGAACCATGACTCAAAAAAACTTTTTTTTTTGACAATTATGATTCAAAAGAACTTTAAAAAAAAAAGGAGAATGATACCTAGTACTTCATGAACCACACCCCTATCAAGTTGGAATTCGCTCCCTATCATTTCGAGCAAAAAGTTCTCAAAGTTCTTTTCTACAATTGCATCCTTCACTGAGGTACACTCTTCAGAACTTCCCGCTGACATGACCTCGCTTACATCCAGTACTGAGGGCTTTTCTTTAGTTGTTTCGGTAAAAGATGGAGAGGACCTGAGATAGCTTTTACCAAGAACACTTGAAATAGAACCCATTGAAACAGCTTGTTGCTTTATCTTTGATGCTTTAGAATTAGCATCTGCGTTGATGTAACATGAACCTTCAGAACCAGTAGTAGATGATGATACTGATGATATCTCACACTTTGAATCGCCATCAGATGCGTGAATTTTGAAGGCTTCATTACAGTTTTGCATGTCATACAACATTTCACCAGCCAAAGAGGGATCACAACCAGCCTTGCAAAAAACAGAAGCTATCTCCTTGAGAGAAAAACTAGAGCCAAAAGCATCAAGAAGACTCTTCAAGTCTCTCTCTTCATCATCAAGGTCTGAACTACATGAGGATGACACCATTCTCCTGAAGAATACAAGGCTGAAAACTCAGTACATTTAAAAATGAATACGCTCGCATTCAGGCACAAAAGATCAGAGAGCATTTCCAAAATTTTGACTGTCATACTCAATTAAGACTAGTACGTACCATGTAATATACAAGTATATAGGACATGTTCAAAACCCAGAATTCCTATATATCCATCTACTTCATGTGTAAAGATATGAATCAATTACTATCATGTTGATTCCAGAAATGTATAAGCTAGAGTGGGTGGGACTTCATGAGTTAACTCGTATACAACAAAGATTACGATCCATGGTTAGCAGCTTAGCAAATACTCCAACTACCCTGGGTATTGAGTACTCGTATTAAGTACAAAGTGCCCATATACGATTTGCATGGGGAAGACATGCCAAAAGTAGTGTTTCGCACATCGGAGTCTATGTACCACGTTGGTGACTGTGGCCCATCTGATTCACACGAAATCAGTAATCAAGATTCAAACTTTGATAACTCCAATACAACACCAACTTCAAAAAGTACAAAATTTCAGCTTCAATAAATCAAATGCTGCACGAAATTTGCCAAACAAAAAGTTCCCCACACACATTTCACTCCTCATTCTACTCCAACAAACCCTTATTCACGCAGTTGCTCTGCAATGACGGATGCGTGTGATACTTGAAGCAAAACTCTAATAATCAAAGAAAGAATAACAAAAGTTCAGGAGTACCAATGCAACACTTAGACGCAAAAAAAAAAAAAAAAACCATGCATAACGTATAACTAATGAGTGCCTGCAAAAAGTGGCAACCTAATCATTTAGACAAAAGCAAACAATCAACAACTTCTCTGCCAAACCTTAGGAAAAACAGTACATTACACAGGACTCCAGCGGAAAAAACCAGTAGAAAAGCGTGTTGCCCCCTCGTTCTTGAACGAAAAACTTCATTTTACCCACCAATATCAACAAACAACAATACAACATACCCAAATATTCGAATCAAGAACAACCATCATTGGAGAACAACAAGCAATGATGAATGATCGACCAAAGAAAGCACATCAAGAAACCTTGATCGAGAACATAACACAACAAACAAGAGATTCGACGAATACCCAGAAAACAAAATGTATCCAATCAACTTCATGTCCAATTGAAACTAGAAATAACCCACTCTAAAAGCGGCTCGCTCAAAAAACCACCGTCTTGCTTTAACCCAATCCTTCATGTGAATCACCAACATTGACAAACAACATTACCAAGCCGAAGTAAACCAAAGAAAGACATTGTCAGAAAAAGACACAAAATGATCGACCCAAGAAAGCACAACAAGGTAACTCGATTGACAACAAATCACAACAAATAATCAATCAAATGAATACCAAGAAAAGAAAATGCATCCAAGATGTTCCGAAATGTTTCCAATCAATCTCGCGTCATATCGAAACTCGACCACAGAACAGGACATCAAAATTCGTCTCAACCCACACGATTCGTATGCAATGTACAATGCCAAACAACCAAAACACCCCAAACCCCAATCACAAAAATCACCCATCAAATCACACAAAATCAACCCACTCAATCAAAAACCCAAACTCATCAATTTCAATCCAAAAAAGGAATCACTTTGAGTCCAATCCGAGAACGATTGAATGCGGAGGAGACTCAGCGGCGGCCGACGGCGATGCTAATCAGTTCTTGTTCTCTTCAGGTCTGTGGGTCCCATCACATCTGCTTCGACATTTCTGCGTTCTTCTTCGTCGAGGCTATCACTTACTAGAGTGAGATGTTGAAATGGGGAGATTTTGTTGATGGGAAGAAAATCCCCTTTTTTTGGAGTTTGTTTGGGAGAAAGGATGTGAGATGTGCTCTGTGCGTTTCGTTTCTTCTCTTTTTGGGTTAAAAAACAAGAGAAAATTACACCAAATTCCATCAAAATTTCGCCCGGAGGTATTTAACCCTTTCATATTTGTTGCATTCAACATCATCTCTTCTGTTTACAGGTCCTTCAACTTGAACGTCGTTTTCACCAAAGTAAAAACAACAATCCCCTGTTTTTCTTTTCGTACCAATAAAGAAAAGCAAAAAGGAGGAAAAAAAAAAAGAAATTCGATGGTTATGAATTTAGAATGAACAAGTATAAAATCGAAAATATTTGGCTGCAATCAAGCATATCTGTGATATTTGATAGCCAATTGAGGTATGTTATCGAACTTCTCCGTTCTGTGTTTGCATAATCTTAGATGCATATAGCTTTATAGATCTGATTTTTGCAGTTTGGATTTTTTATGTGTATTCGTTTTCACTCTTTCAGATCTTTTAGTCATGTTCGTTTTTGATGATGAGATTACCTTGAAGTTTCATTATGGTGAAAATTTTGTTTGGAAACCTGAGGTCGAGTATGTTGGTAGTTGGATTGACAAGGTTCCGGATGTTGATCTTGATGGATTGTCTGTATTCGAATTGGTCGAGATGCACAATGAGTTTTACTTTCGTAGGACTAACAAGAAGGGGCCAGCTATTGCTAGGTTTTGGTTTATAGGCTCAGAAGGATTATTACCTTATAACAATGATGAACATTTTATCTATTGCTTAGGACATTTACAAGTAGGATATCCCTTCATCATATATACTGATCTAGTGGCTGAGAAAGCAATTCAATCTATCACCCCAGATGGTAAGGTCGAAAATAGTCAGGAACTTAGAAAAACTTCCTATGAAGTAGTTAGACAACTCTGCTGGAATGATATTCAAGTTAAAGATGATGCGGTACAGGAGGATGAAGGGGTTGAGGAGGCTGGAGAAAAGGATATAGGAGATTAGGCTGATAGCGTGTGTTTATCTGGACCTTCTTGGGTAGAGGAGGATCTTGATGAGAACCATGATGATGTGTTCAGGGAACATGACAATGATGTTGAGGATGTTGAATATGAAGCTGCTGAGGGAGTTAGAGAACAAGGTGAAGAAGGAAATAGGGTTGATTCTGATGACAGGAATGATCCTGAATTCAACCCTGATTGGTTTTTTTGATATTGATAGTGGATCCTTTATTATTTTCCTTGAAAATGCTAGTGATGAGGAGAATGATAAACAAAAAGTTGAATGGTTTATGAGAGTACAATAGAGAATCCACAGCTTGAAGTGGGATTAATGTTTAAGAATGCACAACAGTTCAGGAAAGCTATTGTAAATTGAAGTTTACTAGGTGGTTTTGATATTGAGTGTATAAGGAATGAAAACAGGTATATCACTGTAGTTTGCAAATATGCACATCCTGAGAAGAAGTCAAAGAAAAAGAGAAAAAATGATACAAGAGGTTGCTGGTACATCTGAAGATCAGTCAATGTATTATTATCCATAGTAAATGGGTTGTGCCTTTTATTCAGAAGTCTTTGAGAAGGGAGAAAATATTGCAAGTGAGCAAGTGGACCATTTACAAGGGCAACTGCAGCAATTCTGTGGGATTTTGAAGACCAATACAGAAAGCTAGAGACTATGCTATGACTATCAAGCATATTAACCCTGGGTCAACTGTTAAAATCTCAACAGATCTAACATAAATTGAAGGCCAGTTAAGATTGAAGAGAATATACATGTATCTTGATGCTTTGAAAAGAGGATTCTTAGTTGGTTGTAGGTCTATAATTGGGTTAGATGGTTGTAATATAAAGAACAGATTTGAAGGGATTATCCTTTCTTCTGTAGAAAGGGATGTGAATGATAATATCTTCTTGATTGCTGTTTTTATAGGACTCATGGGACTAGTTTTTAGTGTTACTTAAGGATGATATTGATAGTGTTCAGAAGAAGGGGTAGATTTTAAAATCTAATAGGCAGAAAGGTCTGTGTTAGATGTTTAATGAAAGGTGGCCTAATGCAGAGCATAGATTTTGTGTGAGGCATTTGTACGATAATTTCAAGAAGATATTTGGTTCTGACCAAACATTGAAGAAGTTATTCTGGAGAACAACCTCGACTGATAATCTAAAGGAATGGGAATGCTTTGTGAAGGAGATTGATAGAGTCAATCCTAAGGTGAAAGGAAAAGAAAATGCTTTTGACTGGCTGTCTAAGATATCTGCTGACCAATGGGTAAGATCACATTTTGCGCCTAATGTTGTATGTGCTGTGTTGGTGAATAATCTGAGTGAGTTATTTAACTCTTACATCAAAGATGTTAGGGAAATGCCGATCACAAGCATGGTAGAATGCATCAGAAGAAAGTTAATGGAGAGAGTTTATATTAAAAGACAGGGTATGAAGAAGTATGATCAAGACATTGCCCCTCATATATAGAGGAGAATAAAGAAGACAAAAGAATATGCAAGAAATTGCTTTCCTTTGTTTGCTGAAGTTCAGAAGTGGGAAGTTCAAGAATATAGGCAACTGTATGAAGTTGATGTGGGCAAAAGGACTTGCACATGCAGATTATGGGATATCTCCAGTACACCATTTAAACATGCTATAAATTATCTTCAAATTGATAGAGCCCAATTCTCAAACCATGTTAGCAGATTCTACCAGGTATTAATGTTGAGATTTTGGTTTTTAATTCATGATGATGCTGTTAGTAGTATACATGATGCCATGTGTAAGTTTACATGGTGTTAAATCAATTCTTTCTCTTATATGTGATAGAAAAGAACATATCTTGACTCATATCAATTTAGCATCGACCCTGTCCCTAGTTGGATGGATTCAGGTTTGTCCCCCTCTTGAACCACCATTGGTTAGAACTCCAGTTAGGAGACCTCGAAAAGAAAGAAGAGGAGCATCAGATAAGCAAAGGAAAGATCCCACAAGGGGTAGCAAACAAGGGACGACAAGTAGGTGTAGAAAATGCTTTCAAACTGAGCATAATGTAAGAACTTGTAAAACTCAAATACATTTAAGGTTCCAATATAACGAGGTACTTTTTCATCTACAAACTGAATGTGTTCTTCAAGATCTTACTCGTGAAAATACTTTAATTTTGTTATAATATGTATTCGACTGCTACCTCTGCAAGTGGAGCGAGATCATCAACAGCAAATAATCTCAATGTGATGGAGAATCAAATGCCTGCAAGAGGATCTCAAAATAGCTTGGTATGAAATCGTCTATTAGCACATATTTTTTTATTTTTTTATATTAATCAGTTTCATTTGAAAGTGAAAACCATCAATGACGTTAATCTGTTTCAATAAATTTGTTCTTATCTATAGGGTAATCCTGTTGAAACTACACAATTTTTCCTTGAAAGAGGTGAAAGTCAACTTTCTCAAGAATCCAGTTCTCAATTCACACCAGCAGAAGGTGGCAGACGTCTACCATCAATAACAATAACAGCTACAACAAGAGTAAGCACATATAATGTTAATGTAACAGCAGAAGCAAGTGTAAGAGGAACTTCAAGGGCTACTGCAACCGCTATTATCAATACAATAGCAACAACAACAACAACTACTGGAACGTCAAAAGGAAGAGGAGCAAGAGGAAGACCAGCTAGAGGGGCAAGTCCCATTATTGTTAGTGCAGCTGTTAGAGCAAGGATTCGAACAAACAACACAAGGGAAGACCAGTTTCGAAAGGATTAGATGGACATCAAATATGGGATATGTAAATCTGAGAAGCAAGTATCATGGTTGTGGTTTCATTATGTTCTATGTGTAATATCTGAGTACTCTAGGCACTATCTCTATGAGTAATGACAAGTAATCTATGTGATTAGAGTACTCTTTGTGTTTTCTAAGTACTCTATGTGATTTCTCTTTGTGTAATGTTTAAGAACTAATGAGCTCATGTACTCTCTATGTGTACTGATGAATTCAGATTGGTGTATTATTGAGTTGTAGTCAAAATATGTTCTTGTGTCTTTTCCTATTGATGTGTTCAGGTTATATGTTCATTTAAAGGTGTTTCGATTTGTCTTGTCAGTTTGTGACATGTAAAAGATGAGAACTACTAAATGAGATAAAGTAGAAGAGGGTCATAACAGATCATTGTCGAACACCTTTCATTGAAAAACATGAAAATGGGATCAAATACAAGAATCTAATCTGCACAACATATCATTGTCGAAGACCTTGCCTTGCAGATAGTTCACATAAATCACTTTACAATTAGGGGTAAAACACCTAAAATTACAATTGTCATCACAACCAGATCCAAGGTCTTCACTTTGCTTGAAAGATTGCGACATCCACATTGACAAGAGTTTCCAAATGAAAATGGCCCCCCTTCATCCCATGCCATATTTCTTCCATCAACAGATGCACCAACAGTAACAGGTGGACACCAAACAAAGTATTCACAAACCTCATAATTGAAATACAATCTTCCTTTTGATGACATGTTAGACTGAACAATTTTGATTAGGGTCAATTTTTGCATCGACAGTAATGGGGAGTGTATAAGGGAATTCCATTGTTATTGCCTTCACCAATGCTGGATTGAATTGAGCACATCCTCAAATTTATGATGTGAGAGTGAATAAGGAAAAAGGAACAAGATGAAGATGTTAGGGTTTCGAATTAAGGGATTCTAGGATTGTAGGAAGTCAAGATATGGTGGAGAAAGATAAAGGTTTGTTGTTTTCGGTTTGGTGAAAATGGCATTAAGGGAGCTGTAAATAGAGTAGGTGTTGTTTCACATTTTGAAACATTATGGGGTTAAGTGTCTCCGGACGAAACTTTAGCGGGGTGAAACAATCATGCAACCTTGCTATTTTCAATTATACTGTGTCATTCGTCATACATAAATCAGGAAAGTAAGATGATCTCAGGGACAATTGTTTTTAGACAATGTAAGTTTTCGTATGTTTAGTATCTATTTTGATTTTTGACAATTCATATATATTGAAAATTACAGTTCAAACATATATGATATACAATTCATAAAATTATTGTTTGCGGTTCACGATAAATGAAACTTTTATTAGATATTTTTGTGTAATTTGTCTATGATTATTGTAAATATAGACAATATACATGTTACTTTGATCATTATTCTTTGTTATAACTCAAACACTTTGTTACATAATCAAGATAGAAACTTGATTATAATATTCCCTTTGTCCCATAAAAAATAGAACGTTATATTATCAATGTATTATTCAACACTTATTTTGAGAGGATTCATTATTCAATCTAACGATTAAAAAAATTACGTTATTAATTCAGGATAAAAATACATCACTTAAATATATTTTAAAATAATTTTATATAAAATAATGTTTGATCGTTCTACAAACGATTCGTAACATGAATAACATTTTTTTATATATATCTATATCGTATTTATTATGAAACGGACATAATACTACTTTTTTTAAAATCCATGCTATTGAAGTTTCATTTTGAAACTTTATACCACACATTTGAGTGACATGTTCAAAATTACGTGCCGAAACACATCAGTTGATTGCTTCTCACATGGCTTTTGTTGCGATGAGATTGCTTCTCCATTTTGAAAATTGTGGGACGGGGTAGTATAAAACAAAGACTACTTCTGCTATTTACACATACAAACACATACCACAAAACTCTCCGAATAGCAATTATAGTTCAAAATCAACAAGGGTGATACTAGTCCATTTCTGTTAAGAAGACTGAGGAATAGTATTTTCAGAGTCAAAGTGATAGTACAAAAACGAAACCAACTGTTCTTATATGCAACAGTGGTTCAAGCGAAAAACCTTGAAGTCCCAACTGAAGCATTGAATAGAGTTATGTACAAAAGCATAATCAGACGCACATAGCAGTGTCATAAATTACCCGCAGCTGTCTTAAGCCTTTGGCCTTACCAGTTTCCGGTGCCGAGCAGGTAGAGCAAATGTATGTACAAGACCTTGGCAAGCCTGCAGTAATATCCCGTACAGTCAGAAGCTAATTGGCCACTCTTCGATGAAAAACATAGGGTCGAGAACACCGGCATCAAAGAACTCAGGCGGTTTCCTCAACAAGAATTTCAAAGTTATAATCCGGTGAATTCTATCGATACCTCACAGTGTCCGGTGTCTCTAGCACGCATATGCTCTTGGGGTAGGAAGAAAAATAGGTAGTACGTTTGGCCTTATACAGTACACAATAATAATACTCCGTATTAGTAGTATTCGGAGTCATGATCTCTATCCAATACATTACTTTGCAAGGTGGCGCCAGGAACAACATAATAATTAGCGACGACATAAAAATTCTTACCCCATTACTTTGCAAGAATTGTGATTCCACAGGCTGTCGGAGCACTCTGTCCATCACTAAAGACAAGATTTCCTCTCACAAAGGTAGCCAGAACTTTGCCGGAAAGTGTTCTCCCCATGTATGCCGAGATACTCTGTTGATAGAGCAGTTAAACAAATAATAATAATAATGATAGAGCCACTACAACTCTCAGCACAAACACATTTCGGTTTGAAACCCAAATAATTGAAATCTTTAAAGCAAGTTTTTAAGAGTAGGTTTCAGTCATATGAAAGTATCATTGGCTTGTAATGTGAAGGAGAAGAGATGCTACATACAGGATGCTTCATGTGTGTAGGGTGGCTAGCATTGAGGTGAAACTCCGTGTCTGGCTCCCACACGACAATATCTGCATGGTTTCCAACTGCAATAGATCCCTGCATATGTTGTTAGTTTCCCATCAGGTAACAAGTTAAAGCGGCACGCAGATCAGGTGATTTGAAGATAAAGACTTCTTCAGCTTCAGTCTAGTGGCACTCAGTAGTTGTCATAGTAAAGAACAGGGAATCCTCAAGGGGGCATCAACTCAGATGCTCGCGGATTACAATTTACCTCTGCCCAAATGTCGCAGAGGGATACATATTACTGTATTAGCCATAAAAACAGTGATGAAATTACCTTTAAGTTTTGACCTGCAAGTTTTGCAGGCCTTTCACTCCACCAAGACGCCATTTGTTCCAGAGTTACCCCATATTTGCGACCAAGGGACCATGTCACTGGAAGGACAAACTGCATGTGACCAGATGAATGTTATCTATGAGGCTCAAGGGTCACTTCTCACCGGTCGTAGAATACAACTGATTAAAATTCGTCTTAGAAAATCAGAAGAAAAAACCCAAGCTTACCTGCAAAGAAGATATGCCACCCCACGCCTTCAAAAAGTCACCTTGATCGAGAAGCTTAAGCTCCGGGACAGTGGGCGAGTGATCGGAACTCACCATATCGATGTCTCCACTCTGCATGCAACAAAATCAAGGAAAACAAGTTCATCATATATGAGAAACGGGAGCAACAAGATAGGTAAAAAAAGGTATTAGACAAGATTCAAGTACCAACAAAGCATTCCACAGGCTTTCTCTATTAGCTGCATCGCGGATTGGTGGAGAACACTTAAAACGAGTATCCCCGTCAGGGATATCCTCTGCAGAAAATGCTAGATAATGAGGGCATGTTTCTACAGATATGCTGTCACCATTGTCCTTCGCTGCCTGAAGCCAAAAGATGTTACATTATCAACAGAAAACCAAAAGAACATACTCATACCCAGAGAAACTGATTGCAGCTAAATTCTGGTACGACGAATTCCACTTTTCTAGCTACTAATTCATCGACTTCAACACAATATAAACAAAGTAATATCTATCCTACAATGACAACAATGTGCTATACGCTAATCTAATTAAAATGCATTACATCACAGATTTTCCCGTGCAAAGTCGGAACTTACTGCTATCATGTCTAAATAACGTTATCCCAGGTCAGCAAGACATGTTTCTATGAAAATTCTGGTTAAATTACCTTTATAAAATTTAAAGAAGCACCAGCATCTGACAGATGAACAACATGGACATGTGCCCCTTCTGCAGGTCCGCCTGTTCTCGTGTCTTTGGTGACAGTCAAGAGCTCTCTTATTGCTCCCTCCTCCCTTTGATAGTGCAAAAAAGTAAAGATCATCAGCAACGTTAAACCCTAATACCAATGAGACTATAATCACCACTGTGTAGAATATGACCATCTTGAATAACAAGGGAAGTTAATATTCACGGATGAACACAGCAGTTTACTATCATGATTGGACCTGCAGCCATTTAAATACACATGCGCACACAACAGGATGAAGTGATGAACATGACAACAAACCAACTCTGCTTTATAGTGAAATTTGAGCTACGTCTTACATGGAAGCCGGCCTACTCCTGAGGTACGTAGCATAAGATTGAGGACTATCTGTTTTAGCCTCTGCGATTGAGTTATCATCATTTTCAAGCTGGATTTCAGCATGTACGAGTAATGGTCTCCTGAACTTTGCCAGTACAGTAAGTCCTTCCTAGAAGAGGAACACATCAGCTCACAAGCAAAGGTTCAGCAAGCAGACGCTAAAGAAGAAGCTTGTTGAGAAAATGCGGCTACAAAGTTGATGTTGTAGCGAAGGATTAAAAGTTGCAATCAAACACTAGTTGCAGATCACGGCACACACCTTGATGTGGCTGATGTTTGTCATGGGGAAGTCATTGATCCCTGATGGGCACATGAAAGACTGCAGCAGCGATTGGACAAAATCCAGTCATAAAAACAGCATAGCATTTTGAGAGAAGTGAATTAAAGAGATAGCATGAGACCACATGTGTAAGCAACTTTGATGTTATAAGGGGTTGTTTCGAAACAATTTTCTTAAAGCTTGAAAATCATCAGGACTTTGAACAGCGTGAAATCAGTAAAATATAGGAAAACGGTGCAGTGATGAACCACCTTTAAACCAAGAACACCAGCTCCTAGGAAGCTCTCAAGAGCCGTTGAATTGAAGGCATTTTCCGGAACCAGACCTCCCCAGAACCCTGTCAGTATCAGAAATCGGTAATTAGCTGTTCAAATGAGAATAAGACTTAGGGACAGTCTCCAACTTACCAACATCTACATAAATGTTATCTTTAGCGGCTTTGAGCTGTAGAAAAAACAATGCATATTAGCAATGTTGCTGCAAAATACGGAAGCATAACTGGAAAACGAAGGACAATTTGATGTTTGCTAAATGCCAAAACATAGAAAAATCTCAGCCAACCGTAACTTCTGTACAAGTAAATACGATGATGCCTAGTAGCATGTAGGTTATGGGAAAATCCCACCTTGAGGTTAAGAGTTTCTACTGACACTGTAGAGGGAGCACTGTTTAGTGGCATGTCAATCAAAGTAGTTATCCCACCTACATGATATCCAAGTTACATTACAATCAGTTTATTCAAGTAAGCGTGCTAAACACTTAAAATCACAGGATGCTATAACCTATAGACACAGCAAAGCTACTCCATTTGTCATTTTTGGATCAAAAGAGTGATACAGAAGAAAATAGGAATTGAAGAACCTGCAGCAGCGGCTCTAGTCCCAGAAGGAAATCCTTCCCATTCAGCTCTACCAGGGTCATCCAAGTGAGCATGGCTGCCATAAACAAAACATAAGTTTGAGACTCAAATCGAATTATATTACCAGCACAAGGGAATAAAAAGTGACATGAGTATGATGTCCTGTAGGCTGCTGGGTATATCCTCCTCTAATATGACTGATTCGTGAAACACAGCTGCAGAATCTTACACATCGATGAGGCCAGGCATGATAACAGCATGCCCAAAATCAATGACTTGCCCAGAAAATACATATCCATGCCATTCTTCATTGCTGAGTACGGATGTGATTTTGCCATCTTTCACCTCCACTGTTTATTTCCACATAAGCAAATACGATCAGCTGGGAAATGCGCATAAGAAGATATCAGGAGTCCATGGTCGGGAATTCTTATCCAAGGGAACGTAAAGTAAGAAGGATCATTGCTGAAGGCCGAGAAGTATGAATGACATGAATTTTAAGACAATAACTAAACTTAATGAAGCCTACCTGCACCAGAAATGACCCTCTGCGGTGTCACAATTTGCTTGCTTGCTATCCAGTAATGGCTGTGAGGAAGGAGACTGCATGCTGTTTGAGAAGGCTGCCAAACAACAATGCATGTAAATGAGCCAGTTATGATGGTAAACAGTTGCAATGGCTTAAGGAATATAAAACTCCATCGCATAGGACTTGTGTTATGTGACCATAGATATTATGCAACTAATACCCAAGACAACTTAACTTGCCTAGCGCCAAGATACTCTCGTTTAGAGCAGGTCTGGAAGATGAAGATGTAGAAGGCCTTACCCCAGAAACTAATGGGCTGTTTCCATTGAAAAATAAATTTATAACCAAGATATCCTTGACAGAAGTGCCTAAACCAAAGATCAAAACTTGTCTCTATTGAGGAAACTTTTTGGCAATCTTACATTCCGACTATGAGCAAAAGATGGCCTCATCTCAACTCTGAGGCTATTTGATGGATAATCAAATTATCAAACGAAAGCAGCACCAACTGCACATTCCCCTAAATTAGAAAGTAGTATGACTAGAGATTAACACTTTCGAGAGATATTCAACAACACACTACTTAGAGCCTAGCGTGACATTAAGCCTAATCTCCACTATGAGTCAAGCAGATACGATCATTGATCAGATAGACAAAACTTACTCCCCAGCCAAAAACATGTCGAAAATCAGTCCATAGCGTTCGTACAAATTACTTATATCACAAAGATACAAGTCCAGTCTAGGTATTCTAAACCAGATACCTAGGGATTTTGTTGCTTTAAACTCGTGCGTCTAATACCTTTGATCAAAACCAAACCAAAGATTACAAACCAACTCCTTCCGATTCCACTTCTTCGATCATCAATCTATCAAGCCCCTCAACCAGAGTCAAAATTCACTTCGGACACTGAAAATCAAGTACATCGCCATAATCGACCATAATCACGATCACGAGATTTCATCCTATCAAACAGGCACATCACAACAACCAAAAACAACATTCAAAGATCAAGCCAGATCAAAACGACACCACAACAGACCTTGGAAGAGTAGTTGAGGTGGAGATAGAGAACTGAGGCGAGAACCGGAAGCATCGACGAAATCCGCCATTTTTGCACCTCGAAGAAACTCTTCTTCTTCGTCGTCGTCGATTTCTCCATCGCTGCTTCTATTTCTCGAACTTCTCGAATTCGAATTCGAATTCGAATCGTCTAGTCTGACTATTGCCCTCGGGATTCGTGTGAGTGGTGGGTGTGAATATAGTGGGCCCGCGGGGAATATACGCAGAGTGGTGTGGTGGAGTGAGGGTATCCGTCTGTGAGTTGAGTGTAGTTTTGGATTGTAGGGGACCAATGAGGAGATGACAAGTGGAATTTTGGTCAGATAGCACTCGGTCATTAGACCAATTGGAGCGGCTTCCCCAATTGCCTCTCTATCTCTACATTTAAAGGTCCACCCAACAAATTACTCATTTTAATTAATTCAAATATTTTGATTTGATATAATTTTTTTAAAATTTTATATTAATTTTGAATTTTATATAAATTTCGATAAAAAAATAAATTTTTTATAATGAAATTTACTGTTGCAATTGTAACATGAATTAATAGATATATACTATAACAGATAAAATTGATTTCGTTTTTTATATTAAATAATTATCATAAATAAAAATATTTCATTATTTTGAAACTGACAAAAAAATATTTTAATTAATTTTAAAACGAAATGAGTATTTGTCGAAACGCTTCCTTTCCCTTTTATCTTTCCTGAAACACATCCTTATGTCATTTTTGCTTCTTTACTATTAGGGAATGAAAGCATGGTTCTTATCCCATTTTAAAATTCTACATCATCAAAAATTATAAAAGTCATGCGTCTATCATAATTTCTCTCTTCTCTTATTCATTGTGTCTCGTTTCTCTCATAAGCTTCATAATCCTGTTGATACTTCAGCTTTTAGTCGTTAAATTTAAGAAATTGATGAGTTTTTTTCGATTAATTGACGTCCTTAAACATTGATTATTGTCTTTTTATTTTTATTTTTTCATGGGTGATGAATTCTAGGGTTTAAATCAAAATTTTCAATTCTGGGTTTTCATGATGTTAATGATTTTTTTTGGTAAAAGGTCTTGAATTGTTGGCGTAAATAAAAAATTTCAATTTCAGTTATTTTCAATTGTTATTTATGGGTTTTCTTACTAGGTTTTTTTCTAGGATGAAATTGATTTTTAGGTTTGAATCGAAAATTCAATTTTAGTTTAGAAAGATAACAAATGAATCTTAAATATTTTAAAAAATCAATTTTAATAAGATAGGGAATTTGTACAGAGATATTTTTTTGGGTGAGTGAAAGGTAAAAGTGATTCCCTATACAAAGGAATGACAATGTAACATTGCAAAATAAAGATAGAGATAGAAAATTATTACAAATGATCTAATATTGTAGATCATTCGGAACGGTTTTTTTTATCCCATCCCAAAAAAATAATGTTATGATGTTATTTTTCTATTATAAAGATCTAGTTTTTCATTCAATCATTCAACAATATCCCTATATTGATTTCTCAATTATACATAAAATGGAATATTTTTTACATGAAATATATATAAATTTTATTTGAAATTATTATTTTAAATATTCATATTTGTATTAAAAATTCTGTCGGTACAAATAATAACAAAAATTATTATTTAATTATATTCTTTATTATTAACAAAATCTAATCTTGTACTACATGGAGTAGTATGTTTTTTCTGATTTATCCTTAAAAATTATAATATTTCAATATGGTTTGATTTCAATTGATATTTTTTGAATTTGGATCCAACAGTTTTGTTTTTAGAATTTAGAATTGTAAATTGTGCCAGTAAGTTTGTGTGTTTTATATATACATGGAGACAGACATTTAACATCCATTCTTACACTTAAAATATTTCTCACATCGACTGTAACATTTTTACATTCTTATCATCATGTTTCAATTTTTTCAAAGGAGAAGACGGGACATGCTTCTTAATTCTACGGACGAGGAAGCTATGTATGTCAACAATTCGACTATGCAAGTGGAAAGTTTGGAAAGAGCTCAAGTCATTGGTCGAAGAGGTTCTATTCCGAATCGTATCTATATTGATCGTGATCGAAGATAGGATTATGCGAATTTGATATGTGATTACTTTTCATCTACACCGACATATAATGACAATATTACCGTAGAGATTCTGTCGTCATTTATTTGTTTATATTCTTCAATCAAAATTCGGATTGATGAGTATGTATTATTAACTATATATTGAGACGGACCTAATATTTAATCATACGTAATATTTAATCATACATACCTCATCTCCAACAGCAGAACCTCACCGCAGTGTAACCAAACCGAACTCATTCGGCCAAATTTCCCCCAAATCGATCGATCAAATTAGGGTTAGGGTTTCGATCATACTCGAAATCGAGCGTGCTTCAATGGCGGACGACGAATCCAACCCCTACCACCGCACAACCGACGTTCGAACCAAAACCTCGCCGCGTGACGGCAGATCATCTCGCCACCAGGTGTTACATTTCACTCCAATCTCATTTTCATTCATACTTTTCCTTCGATAAATCTGACATTATTTGTTGTGCTATAAGCGATTTTTGCTGTATTTGATTCGAGCTAGTAGAGGAATTCGAGGATTTCTGTGTTGGTTTGGCATGCTGTGTTGTCGATTTGTGGCCTGTTTGCGACTTGAGTCCATGATTGAGAGGGATTGTTGAATGTTCTGATTTGCTTCTTTTGATTCGTGACTTCTTGCGCGATTCTTGATTTTTGCTGTTTTTCTTATGAGCAAGTAGAGGAATTCCAAGATATTTGTATTCGTTGTGATATGCTGTACTGTGGAATTTAGTCTGTTTGTGTGTGAATGCTGAATGTCGAGTGTTGAATGCTGAATGTTGAATGTCGAAGGATCTGTGTTCGTAGTTTGATGTTTAGTTTTGTCTGAGTTGTGGAATTTTATGTTGTGTCTAGTCTGTTTGTGACTTGAGTTCATGATCTGTGTAATTGTTGGATGAATGTTGAAGGATTGTGATTTGCTGTTTTCATGGATATTTGTGTGTTTTGGCATGCTGTGTTGTTGATTTGTAGTCTATTTGTGACTTCAGTTCATGATTGTGTGGTTATTCAATGTTGAAGAATCTGTGTTCGTAGTCTATTTGTATTAGTTTTGTCTGACTTGTGTTGCTTGGGTTTAGCATGAGTATAATGGAGATCGCGAGAACTTGAGAAGTGATGGATGGGATCGTCATCGGGAGTATGGTAGAGAAAGGGAAAGTGGAAGGGATAATCGTAAGAGGGGCTACGATGATAGAGGTGCGAGTGAGGGAAGGAGAAGAGACAGAGATGGCGAGGGTTTTGGTAACCATGATTATGACAGGTATTTTTATCTTCTGTTTCTTTTATCATGCAAATGCGGCTCTGTTTCTCGAATTGTTGGTAATTCATGCAGAATTTTGATTTTTTTGAGGAGTTGTGTATTTGAAATTCCCTTTTTGCAGGCATCAAGATAGAGAGAGTGGATACAGGGGAAGAAGGCGTTCTCTTTCAAGAGAAATAATTAGAGATCAGCCTAGGGAAACTTCTCGGTCACCATCTCGTCCAAGAAGGTGAGTTTCTAACTAGGGTGTGCTGAACAGGTAGAGAGAAGAGTGTTGATTTTCAAGACTGAAGTTGTCTGAATGAAAATATTTTGAGGCACATTTCAACTAGGAACATGCATTATTTTTTATTATGTTAGACAAAGTATGTGCTTTAGATGAAATGTTGAATTAGATACAGTATTTGTTTTGCATCAACAACGATGTGGCATTTAGCATAATGTTTACTTTCGTCCCCTGGTTAGTTTACAGTGTTGTTTTCTTATATGAAACCCAGAAAGTAGGATTTCAATGGTTGGCCCTGTGAGCCAGGCCAGAGAAGGAAAAGCTTTTATTTTCTAGTTTTCCCTTTTCTTCTTCGCATTCTTGCTTTTAGGAGGCACCTGTCAATAATTCCTAGGCAAATTGTTGAATAAGTTTCCATATCACATGGTGTTGCATGGACTTGCGTCTGGTTGGCTCTATTTATCCTGAATAAAATAAAATAAAATGAAAGCACATCGAAATGGAACTGAAAGGTTGGAAGGTTAGTTGGTTGTCAGTATAAGATTTTGCTCTACTGCTTTTATGTGAGATGCTCACGTCAATTTCCAGAATCCCACCTAGTGCCATACTGCCATTGACTGTCTAGAGATGGATAATCACTAGGAGTTGTATGAATGTGATTCTGCAAATTATGTAGCTACCTTGCTTGAAGCATTTCAATTTGCAAGTTAGCTGAATGAGTGTCCATGGCTAGCTCTATGATATACTGCATATTCTAAATGTTTAGCCCTTCTACTTGAGGTGTGTTCATGTATAGCTGGATTTAGTGGATTTCCATGCTTTAGTTTGCTCTCATCTTACCTTGTAGTGCTGTCTGATCAAAATGCTTGCATCTTGTTCTGTTTCACTTTATTTTTTTCCCTAATTCTTATATTCCTGCAGCAAGCGCTCTACGGGTTTTGACATGGGGCCACCTTCAGCCAACATGACGTCTAATGTTTCCACAGAAGTGATGTGTGAGTCTCATTTGATATGCAGAATAAACCACTTTAGAAATTTTGATATATGACATTAGGTTTGGCGGTAGTTTTATTCACGATTTCATTCTGTCATTGCTCTTTCCTAAATTTTGGACTGAAACTGAAAATTGCTTTTCTGTTGGTTGTTGTCTGTGGTGGTTTGTGTTGTCTTATGCTTCTTTTGGGTAAGAAGGCCATCTGTGGGTTACTAGACCAACTGTCTGCCCATGAGCATGAGCATTGTAGATATTATATTCCACAGAAATGAAGGTGAGGCTCAACTCCAACAGAGTCATGTTAGTATCGACTAGCATCACCTTCAATGGGTTTTTGTCTTGTCATTTGTTAGAATACTCTTATTATCAAAGGTATGAGGCCAGTTATTGCTTTTATCTCATCAGTGAGTGGCTTATTAATGAACATTTTTATTGACACTTTTTTTTAGCCATAAGAAATACAGCTTGGTTATTTCAATGACAAAGTTGGATTTATTTTTCCCTTTCACTTGTATATGCAGCACAATTAGCTGGTGTTCCACAAGCAATGCCAGCAGCGGCACAAAACACACTTCTACTAGGGATGGCACAGGTATGCTTGAATGTCTTCTAGCTGCTTCCTTCTTCTTCGATTTCCTATATTTTGTTAATGCACAGAACTGACATTTTTCCCGGATAAGCAGTTAGGAGCTCATGCTTTTATGCCAGCCCAGGCTATGACTCAACAGGTCAGTACTCACTACGATTTCGCTCATAATGCATGGGTTTAGATCTTATCTAATATGATCCGGCATGATGGCATCAACAGCATCCTCCAAATTGATCCAATCTATGATTTTTTGTTTGCAGGCCACTAGGCATGCACGACGAGTATATGTTGGTGGACTTCCACCTCTGGCTAATGAGCAGGTTCTGACTTCCAAACTGATTTATGAGAATTTTAATCTTGCTATTTTCATTTAGACATTGTCCATCGTTTCTCTAAGAATCGATTCTATTTTTTTTCCCCCCATTTCATCTACTCGATACTTATCTTAGCATGTCTAAATTTGCATTAATTTTGGCATTGGAAATATGTCCTGTAGTTCAAGTTTCAGCTATTGCTCCTCATTTGAAAACGTAATTTGTTACCGAATCCGGCTGCTGCTCCATAGAATGTTATAAGTTATGATGTCCCTTTTGTACCTCAGCCTCTGGAAAAAATTGTCTATTGAATTTATCTTCCCTGAATTGTTCTTTCTAATGGACATCATTTTACTTTTTCAGACAATTGCAATTTTCTTCAGCCAAGTCATGGCTGCTATTGGTGGAAATTCTGCAGGCTCAGGTAGTCTTTTTGACTGATTGCGAGTACAGGACTATTCGTTTTTATTTTCGAACAGTTGTTTGAAATAATTCATGCTTTTTTGTGTCAGTGAGGCACATTCAGATTGCATTCTTGTCTTTACAGGTGACGCTGTTGTCAATGTGTATATCAATCATGAGAAGAAATTTGCGTTTGTAGAAATGAGAACAGTGGAAGAAGCAAGTAATGCAATGGCATTGGATGGGATTGTCTTTGAGGCATGCCTTTTTGTTTTTATTGTTTTGGTTTTTTATTCTTCTCCTAACCTACTGAGTTTAATCCTGACTCGCGGATGTAAAATTTCAGGGGGTTGCTGTTAGGGTGCGGAGACCTACTGATTATAATCCCACATTAGCAGCAGCTCTTGGGCCCAGCCAACCTAGTCCCCACTTGAACTTGGCTGCCATTGGGCTTGTGCCAAGGTAATTGCAATCGCCAATAGTCAGTTATGTTGCATAGATACTATTTTCTTTATTGGTCAAGTGCATAATATGACTCTTTAGTTGTAATGATGGAGAATCATTTATATAAACAAAATTTGATGTAGTATATGAAGCTTTGACTTTTTATTTGATTTGGACAAGTATAATTCACAAAGATGCAGTGCATTACTCCATGTGTTGCTGGCATAGAACGGGAGTAGATAGGATAGGTTGCAGATGAAAATGGAGGGAGTAAAAGGAAGGGGTAGAATACTAAGATGCTGAAGGAGAATGCATGGCAAATCATTTCCTGTGATACAATTCTATCAAATAGAAGCTTCTGGTTCTAAAGGGTAGTCTTATTCGTTATTTCCAAGCCACCATTTTTTAACGGTGGTTATCTAATGACCAATTTATCTCTTGGTGGTTAGCTAACTGACATAGTTTCGCAATGTCATCTCCATTTGTTAAGTTTTATCTTTCCTGTCCTGTCTCGTCCCCCCCCCCCTTTTGGTGATTTGACTTTGATTCTTGATGAAACAGCGTCATTTCTGCAGCAGAGGGACAAGATCGGATATTTGTTGGTGGCATACCCTACTATATTGCGGAAACACAGATCAAAGAATTGCTGGAATCCTTTGGGTATTACTTTATGTTATAAGGCTTTTATTAATTATTATATTACTTTATTTGTTGAAGCTACATCTTTCAATATTCTGCTGCTGACTTCTGTTTTCCTTTTACGGTGGTTGTCCTTTAATGGACATTGTATCTGAAAGATTTGCCTTTTGACCCGAATCGTATGTTCAGTTGTGAATATAGGTCTTATGCTAACACCATTTTATGGATAGACCTCTTAAAGGATTTGACCTTGTGAAGGATAGAGAGACTGGAAATTCTAGAGGTTACGGGTTTTGCGTATACAGGGTGAGTCTCTTTTTCATTTTTGTGTACATTGCCCTTGCATTCTTATTCATAGCTGATGATATTCTGATTAAGCTCAATTTACCTTGTCCTTATAGCATATTACAAAAAAACGGTCTGCTTATAAACTTCACTCTGTTTTCATGTTTCTGATTGAATGATACGGTTTCATAGGTTTGAGTTGCTTGCTTCCTTTTACGTTGTAGTCAATGCTTGTTCACTAATTTGCAAGCATTTCAGGATCCAGCGATTGCAGATATTGCCTGTGAAGCTCTCAATGGGTTAAAGATGGGTGAAAAAACTCTCACTGTACGGAGGGCTACAATCAGGTTTGTTAATCTTTTGTCTGGGTGTGGTAAAATAGTTCGTCATAAGTGTTCTACTTTATTAGTTTCTTACACCCTCTTCTTTTCCTCCATTAGCCGTTCATGTTTCAGTCATTAAGTGAACACAGGCTTTTCTATTGATTAGATTTTCCTTTAAATGTTACAGTACTTGTAACGTGGTTTCATGGCCAATGGTGGAAACAATGTGGTCTTTCCCATGTTACAAAGTAGACATGGCCTTCCGTAGCTTAAAATTATTTTTTCATTGTTAGAAGTTGCCAATGGTGGGAAGCTTATATCAGACTGACTGTTTAGGCGCCGAATGTTTTAAAAAAATTAGGGGGATGCGGTTGGGGTGAAATGTAATAGCTTCTCATCTAGATATCCCCCTAATGCTGGACTTTGATGGAAAAATTGCACCCTGAATAGAGCAGATGAAGTTGCCCAGACTTCCAGGGGTGAAGCACATACAAAAATTCGAGAAATAATGATATGAATGATAATCAATGTAATAAAAGAAGTTCAAGTTTTAGCTGGTGTGATAACTTCTGAATACTCTTGGTGAGGCTGTTAAATAGTATCGATAATGCAACTATTTTAATCTGGCAGTTCTCAGTATTCATATTGTGCTTGACTTGAATATACCCGATCTTGCAGCAACCCATAGGCAAATTATGATCAGGGAAGTTTTCTACTGCAGGCACAACAGCAAATAGCCATGCAGGTAAAAGCAGTTTCCTATTCCTTATGTTCGAGTTGTGATTTCAAGCTCATTAACGTGCAGAAGTTTTGCAGAATATGGCTGCACTAGCGAGTGGACAGAACCCTCTTGGAGTGCAGACACCAGCATCTACCGATTCTCCTACAAAAATTCTTTGCTTGGATCAGGTTCATCAAGTCTATCTGCTTTATGGTTTTGTAACTCATAGTCAGGTCATGAGGATAGAGTATGCATGTACTGACTATGACTATGCCATCACAATCTTAATTTGTTGAAGTATGAAACTTGTTTGAAAATCATTTCATATGAGAAATATGTATTTTGAATGCATGTTGCATTTATATTGTGTAGGTTGTTGCTACCGAAGATCTGAGTGACGACAATGAGTACGAGGAGATATTAGAGGATATGAAGGAGGAATGCAGAAAGTTTGGTAAATGTTCCGAAGTTTATTTGTTTTTAACTTGTTTACAGCCAGTTGCAATGCTCCTCCCTTTATTGGAGAGTTTTCGTGTTATTAAAATCTCTCACCTGTGGGACCCGAAATGTAGTTGTTATATGTATCCACGGTAAGTTCTGATCTAGAAGTTACACCTTGCAATCCAGTCAGATCTAGCCAACTAGAAGTATGGCTCTACCATTAATCATCTCTGTTCTCCTTCCCTTTTATGCCGATAATCTGGCACTGACGCTTCCCTGCCTGTCACATATTGATGGCTTCCTTTTCCTTGCCTATTGTTATCTGTTTTATTTTCCATGGTTAACTAGAACTCAGAAGAATTTGATTTGGTCAGGAGTACTGGTGAACATCATTATTCCTCGCCCTGGCATGGACGGTGTGCAAATTCCTGGTGTTGGAAAGGTAAAGATAGTGTTTCCCACTTTCCCTTTATTCAACACTGCTGATTTAAGCATTTTGCCTTCTGATTTGTATTTGAAGCTTCGCCCACGACGCCCAGTAATAGTGTAGAATCTAAAGATTCTAGACTGAGATATCCATGCTTGTGCTGGTTATACTTGGAACATTGTTTTATACACTTGCTTGCCTCATGCTCAGGTGTTCTTGGAATATTCTGACATCGCTGGTTGTGCCAAGGCAAAGAGCATGTTGGGTGGGAGGAAATTCGGAGGCAACACCGTGACCGCTGTCTACTATTCAGAACAGAAATTTTATAGTGGCGACTATAGTGGCTGAAGATCTGCTGCATCGAGGAACTTGTTTTTGCCAGCCGTATCTCCTCCTTTAACAGCTTTGAGCATCTTCTTCCAATCCAAATGTTATGCAGAGGATGAATCTCGGCAGGCTTGTACTTTTATCTTCTTTAACATTCTCCATAGTTTATGAATATTTTCCTGTATATACCACCTGCGAAGTTGCCAGATGTTTGTGATCCGGTAGTTTTTGTGAGAGCGTTCTGTGTTAATTGAGAATTACGCCAATGTTGTGGATTGCTTTTGGATGCAAATTAGTAAACTTGCGATGGTATTCCTGATTCATAGACTGTTGATATATTTATGTATTTTATATTATTCTAATTGTATAAATGCAAATTTTATTTTTATATCAAATTATAGATCCATAATATATTTTAGATTAAAATGTATAATTAAATTTATTAAAATTATATTTGATTATTATTATATACATATCAAATTTTATATCGATTATTGGTATGTCTTATTTTTTTAAAGAATGAAGGAATTTGATATATCGATTATTGGTATGTCTTATTTTTTTAAAGAATGAAGGAGTATCTAGTAAAAACTGGCCAGGGACGTAGAATGTCCTACAAGGTGAAAAGAAACTGCACTGCAGGTACTTATGTACAGGGCACGAACTCTAATGAACTGTGAAGCGGTAATGATGACGATGACAAAACTACTTTGCAATAAATCATGATAACCAACTGTTACAAGTAGTAGGCGTCTTCCTAAGAATCATGATACACAAGTAGCAGAACATTTTGTGAAAATTTACAACAAACTAACAAGATTGAGAGGGGTGCGTTTGCATAAATCAGGCCCTTGGATGAGGTTTCATCATGCAACCGCAATGAGCGTCCAAAAAATCTTCGGACTGTTTTAAGTGATAAATCGGCTACCATCTTTGCAACCATTGTACAAGACCTGATTTAAGCGTGAGAAAGACCCGATGAGCTCTCCTTTTTAGTAGCGTCAACAGGAGCTCGCTGTGCATAGTCTTGTCCTTTAAAGCAGGACATGATAGATGGAAACTTGATGTGTTGAAGCAAAGGCTTCAAAGAGGAGATGGCTATCACAGAATGACCCAAATGCTACAAATCCGAGACTGGAAATCAATCTAAATCAACAAAAAACTGCAAAAAGAACAAAAGACCATGTTAACTACTTGGATATACTATAATCAATGTAAAAACACTGCACTGAATTCTAACAGCAGCTACCTCCAGATCTATAATCGGCTCGTAAGTTTTCTTCTCACTCGTGTCAAAGGCGACTATCCCTGAGACTTTCTGGATCCCGAGTTTCAGTGCAATCAGGTTCTGCAACAGAAAAACGAGAGATCCAAACATAACTGTAAGCAGCCAATACAATTTCATTCAGGAACTACATGCACATATAATTTGTCCCTCGAGGCATCCCTCCCAATGAAATGCACTTTGGACCAGAACTCAAAGAAACCACAATTCAAAGAAGGTGCTAAGGCACAAAAATTTGAAGAATATTTTCTCTTGTAGCTTTTGGATAGTTAACAATGCACAGCACATTCACATGATTTTAGAACCAAATTCACTCTGAAGTTAAAAAAAGAAGCAAAAGCTTATAAGAAAAAAACTACTCGAAGCTTGACATGCTGAGAATAGAGGGATTCATACCAAATGGAAATCAAGGGAATTCGATGCCTCCACTGACGGCAATGCCTGCCAAGCGATCGCATTTCACATTTAGAATCCTAGATGAAGGTGCTTCTAATCTTGCTTGACATTTGAAATAGGAAAGTCTCAATTATCGTCCATTGCTTACAATGAATGTACCGGAAGTTCAATAAACATGAAACTTCCTTACCATTATTTGAAGGCCATTAATCATGACAGCTTTGTCCTCGTCGATCTCTGGTGTGGACAACCAGACTTCAAATGGCCCCAGTTTCCTATCCGTCTGATTGCTGAGATTCAATTGCACCTAGAGGACAAAAGACAAAATCTAGTGAGTAGCCAAAATTTTCCATGACACAAACAGCACGAGCTATCATCAAATACTCAACCACATATTCTAAGGAGATGCTTTATATTGAAGTAAAATTTCTGACTTTAGTGAAGAGGCCTACTTGAATAGAAACTCCAAGTGCAGTCGCAACTTCCAACACTCAGGAAGAAATAAGACATAGTATTATTGAGTAGAGAAGAAAGCAACCTTAGAGTAGCTTGCTCACCCATGTAAATGAAAAATAATGCAAAGGACAATAAACATGGATGCATCTCAGGTATACAACCTCTGGAAAATAATTGACATGCTAACAGCTTGCTCACTACTTGCTGTAATGCTAACTGAACAATGAAGCGAGTTTCAAATGTATCATTTACCACAAATGGGCTCTGCAACAGGATGGCTGAAGGAATCTTCAGAACTTGCAAATCGATATCTTTACGAAGGATAGGCTGCAAAACAACCTAATTAGAAGATAGAGGGGGGCACTAGAACAAAATACTACTGTGCTTCATGCCTGGGAAATGGAAAACTAAGAAAATAAAATAAAAAAGGAAACAACGAACAGGTTGCATCCATGGAACCATGACCCGCACTTTCAAGAGTTGCACAAATAAGGTGGTTTTTAATGATCTTTCATTGACACAAATTCAAGGGATATCATTTTCATCTCCAGAATAACCGGAAAGCACAAGGAGAAGACAGTAGAAGAAATGAGGATTATTTTAAATTGGAGTATTTTCTTATCAAACATACGCTGCCAAGAATTTGCTGGGTCTGCAAGCGACCAGGTTCGCCCAAATTTGTTCGCCATGTTATTTGAAGCTTTCCAAGGATATTGCTTCCATCAGCCTTAGCTTGAGCTGAACCCTGAGTGGAAAACTTCAACTGATACAAAAAGTTATGTATTCCCCCAGAATATCTCATCAGAGTTGGTGGCTTGAATATTTCCCTGACAGAAACATTTATACACGACTATAATCAGCTGCACGATGAACATTCTACCATTCATTGAAGTGACTATTCATGATACCTGACAGCGTTGTTCTCCGTATGGTGGATGTCAGCCTTTAAAACAGTTGCAGTCCAATGCTGAGCAGGCTGAAATTCAACTTGGTCCATGAATAGGTTTGATTTTGTATGGTTCTCTATGCAGGCCTCTAGAAAGGTCTCCTGCCAAAGAAGAAACAATTCACGACTTAAGATACTCGTCTAGCAACCAGGTGATGTCCTGCCAAAGAAGGGAAAACAGTTCATGACATAAGAACTACTCATCTCCCAAAGTATGTTTTACCATATGCTAATTATGGTGCAACAAGACAGTGTCTAGGCATCCGGGATTACTACCCAGGGAATGTATTCGACACAACAGTCAAAGTGACTGGATTAATAATTAAATTTACTACCTGCATAAGAGGCTTCTCATGTCAACCATCCTACAATTTATGTGTGGACACTACCTATGCTCCCAAAATGAGAAGGTAAGAACCATTTACAATCAGGAGAAGCAGGACAATCCTATATGAAGACTACAAGAGCAACTGCGTGCACCTTTTTCAAATAGCATGACTAAACAACCATCAAACAAGATAAAGAAATGGATCGTGCTTGTCTATACTAGTTCAGGAAAATAAGTATAATCAACATTTATCAATGGAAGAAAATACCATAGATAACTCTATAAGCAACAAATTATATGGAAACAGTATACCACTACAGGCAACAAACTCTACAAGTTGCATTGCCAAATTAGAAGGCATTGGACATATACAGATGGTACTGTAGCCATGTGACTCATGTTGTTAAGAACGAATAATGCAATGAACTTTCAGAAAACACCCAGACTTATACCTTCTCCTGAATATTCTGTGGTAGTGGGAAATGACAAGGCCTATGTGAAAAGAACAAAGATGACTTGATGCAACGAAATATATTTAAAGACCAAAGATCAAACTTCAGAACTTACATACTCAAAACTGGAATCAAAAACTCCTGAGAGTGTCAGAACTCAGAATTAATCAACATTAACCTACCTTTACAACTCGAACCTGCAACAAAGAACTAAATTTCAGAAGTGGAAAAAAGAACGTTAATCTTGCATGGATTTTATAGGGGTGATCTAAGTGAAAATCAACAGATGAGAGGAACACTGTACCATACCTTCGTCCTGACTGAAAGAGGATTTGCGACAATAAATTTGAAGAATTGAGGTAGATGTTTACGATCACCTTCATGGTCATAGTACAACGCAGTACATACAAGCCTGACAGTAAAACAAAGAGCGTATGAAAACCATGGCGAACTAATCAGAAAGCACAAAATTTTCACAAAGGCTGCAACTCACGTGTGTGCCCTGAGTTCCTTGATATCGTGCTCGACAATAAAATCATAACGACCTCCTGCACGAATTGATTCAACTGGAGATTTTGATGTATCTAGAAGCAATACCCTCTGTCTTTCTGTTTGGATTTCTGCCTGGAACCATCCAAATTCTGAACTCAGTGAGCAACAAAGAAAATGTTTCGACAGTCGCTGAACTGTCAATGCTTAAGCTGTTGAGAATTGCTTATGCACACTAATCAAATCAAAAAGTCATCTCTATTTCCTAAAAGGAAATCCCGAAGGATTTCCTTTTGGTCAACCGAATACCCCGTAAACCCGGAGGACCATTTAAACCAACTTTCGCTGACTTGCTCACCACCACAAAGTCATCTCTATTTCCAACTCCAATAAACGCTTGAAAATAGAAGAAATACCAAAGAGCAGATATGTGTGCATATTAATTATCACATATGGTTGATGGCTCATCCTCCGAATGCATTATTTCCTGGTGAAGCAACTAACAATATCGAACAAAGGAAAATGGGCAGTCCAAATGATGCAAGTTTCCCCTAGTATAATTTTGTACTCAGAATGTCATCAACCTCACCTAGTCCAAATCCTGTTAAAGTAATATTTACTTCGGGAAAGGTTTCTGATCTCCCGTTACCAGTTTTCCATTTCTGCTCTCCGTTCTAAATTTAATTATTCTGAACAGCAATACCAACTGAACAGCTCCTTTTGCAAGTCATAATGTCATCATCCTCGCCCATTGTCACGCTCTCTTTCAAATTACTTCTCCTCCGCCCCCACTAATCCCATAACACCACTTCCATCCAAACAAACAGTCACGACCAATTCAAAGCCAATGAACAAACTTCACATTCACAATCAATACAAAACCAAATGAATAAAGCAAGCAAAGAAAAACAAAACTAACAAAACACTCAACTCGCCTTGATGACAATGTCCCTAACCTCAAACGCAGAACTATTATTCACACTCACATAACTGCAAAAAGTCTCCCCCAAATATATCGTCCTGCAACAGAAAAACACCAAACCACATCAAATCAACCAAAAACAACACCCCAAATAATGCCATCAGATACACTACTCGGACCAGATATACAGAGTCTTATTCCATTATAATACACAGACAATATTTCCTAATCAATCAACACACCAATACAGACAACAACCACCTATACAATCCGGTCCAATACACGGTCGTCACACATGTACACAGTCTTATCCCATCAATTACCAAAATACTACTACCAAGACATACATTAGAGGTTTACTGACTTGTACCATTTTGAAATACTACCAAAAAAATATTATCACTTCGAACTTTTAATAAAACTAATTACACTACAAGTACAATTTCCAGATAAAACAACACCACAAAATCCAATCCCCTCAATCCCTTTCCCTTACCCAAACGACTGCGGCAACACAAGCAGAACGGAGACTCCCGTGGACTCAAACCCCTCCGCCTCATCATCAATAAACAATCGAGATCGGAAACTCGGATCGGATTCATCATCATCGGCCGTGAATTTGGGGAGGTGAAAGAGGTTGTTGTTGGTGTAGTAGTCGATGTCTTCGAGAAGGAGGAGATCGGCGGGGGGGAATCGGAGAGGGGAGTCGACGTGCAGCGACGGCCTGCATAATCGCATTACTCGGAATGCTAGCGAGTGCGCGGTGGCGGCCACCGCAGTGGTCGTCATCGGAGGAGACGGAGATGGTGGTGGTGGTGATGAACTGATGATCAAATCGTCAGATCTTCTTGTAATATCTATTGAAGTTTATATTATACTAATATAATATGTAACTTTTCGTAAACAGCGTCAGACCATAACCGCAACAGCGTCAGCCCCAAAGTTGCCAAAGGTATCAGTAACAAAAGGAATGAAACGATATTGATGAGAAGCTTCACAGGAGGCCTTATGTTTGGTGTTCTTCGCCACCGTCTGAGAAGCCAAAGCTCCCTCATGGCCACGATAAACACCCGGCCGAGTCTGCACCAAAGGAGAGACACACGTAACATCAATGCACGCATGGAGCGCACCGGCCCAATCCTGAATGAGGACGTCAGCAGGAAGAAGTTG
>LIEC01011329.1:0-44949 GCA_001925005.1 Drosera capensis
CAGAGCAAAGGAGATTCAAAAATTCATAAGTTATGAAACATTAGGCATTGTCTTTGTATTTATAGGCAATCCCAAGTTTTTAACCGTTGTTGAAATCGTTCTTTTTTTAAAACATCACTTTTATGCGGCCTTGGAACGATATTTACAAACCCGTGACCTTTGATTTTTTATAAAGGAAATGACACTAAAACAGTGCAAAAGGCAATACATGAACCTTGACTTCATATGAACCCTTATGTTGAACTCAGCTTAACTATCCTTCAGCCTTATTGCAATAACCCTTATCATATATAAACAATCCAGGATAAACCATTTCTTATTATAAAAGCCCGAATGTCCAAGCCTTATTGTCACATTACTCATGACCTCAATGCTAACAGTTTTGCCGCATTCTTTTCTCAATTAGTCTTACTGTATTTTTCTCTAAACCAATCTTGCTACATTTCTTTCTGAATTAGTCTTATCGCGTACCCATTGCAGGCTCACTTTCCAAACAGACGAGTCCCAACCTTGATTCGTACTGCATCATTTTAAGACTAGAGTTTGTCTATCACTCAATTTGTATACATCATTGGTTTAACATAACAAGGTATAAGAGCATCTGCTAATGCAAGGACTTGCTCAGACGGAAATAGAATGACTCAAGGAAATGCGAGTGGAAGTGAGAATGCAACTATGAGTGTTCATGTGAGATCAAACAACAAAAGTGGAAGGCCTGCAAATCAAGGTGTTGATGGAATTCAATTACGGGATAGATTTATTTGATGTGTCAGCAATGACATGTTCTGTATCAGTTAATGTATCAAACTCAGTGTGCTCAAACTTGTTATGTATGTGAGAACATATTCTAGTTGTGTATTTTGTTGTTCAAGGACATGTGTTGTATCAGTTAATGTTGAATAAGGTTATTTTGTTGTTCAAGGTGTATTTTGATGTTCAAGGAGTTATCTATATCAATTTGTTTTGTATCAGTTAATGTTGAATCACGGTTTTAAGAACGACTTTGATCTGGTTCATGTGAATCAGGTTTTCTGTTCATAATGCTTGTATGAGGTTATTTCATACCCACATGTAACGAAGCACAACTAGGGAAACAAATCAACTGCTGGATAATACTCGAACTGCAAGGCAGGAACACCAACTACTTGAATCACTTGATCAACATAGCAAGAACACCAACAATAGAGATCACAACAATCGCGAGCTATAAAACCCCAGCCATCACTTCTAAATCTTTCAATCTGTTACCAATTTCATTGCATTAACAGCTACAACTCAACACCAATCTCTCATCACCAGCTCCTCTCGAATTCAATTGCACTCCAGCTCCGTTTGGTATGCTCGATGAGGAAAAATCACATTCGTCGCATTTGAAAAACAATTTCCTCTTCGTCGTCCAATCTGACTCCACAATTCGAATAGCAGGAATCTTCCTGCAATGACATGCTTGAGGAGTGTATGTCAATTGCAATGATGGATGATCCCCTGCTCTTGATTTAAGAGAGCTAGGCATTGGTGGTTTTTGGTGTTGTGCAAAATCGATGAATAATTTCTAGGGTTTGAAACTAAGCAGGGAAGTCAAAATCGAGACAAGGATTTGAAGCTTTCTATCCCCAATTTCAAAGGATAATTTTGCCCAAAATTAATAGCCAAAACACTAATGGCTCAAACAAAGGCGCGTAAAGGAGACCTTCCGTTAGATTGGATGGCAAACATAATAGTTGCAAATCAGTACCTGCGAAATGGGGAGTTACGTGCTTAAATCCAAAATATATAGGGTCATCTTCCAATCAGTGAAAGTTAGAGGGGAGAAAAATGAGAAATTTGGCTATTTTAAGAGCAAGGATAAATTTGCTTACAAGTAAATTGAAGGTACTAATTCCATTTTGTTAACTATTGGGTGAGTGCAAATGATAGCAGCTGGGGTCTTTTTAGTATTATTCATTGTGTTCCATGTACATAAATGACAAAAACCATGATTTATTACAAACTAGTCTAGCCAATACGCCTTGTTTTACAGCCTCATCGCATTTTGTAGTTCTTTCGTCTGGGATCCAATGCTTCAGGCACATTTCAAAATACTATGATCTGCACAATTGACCAACATTTAGCAGCATTTCTTTAAAAAGAGCACACTACAAAGCAGACTGTACAGTAAAAACTCAAACGACAGGCTTAAACTATATCGAGCGTACATGAAAAACATGGCAAGTGTTGGAGATTTTGACAAAGTAAGAATGAAGATTGGAAACATAAATGATTCTGCGTATCTTTATTGAAGTGAAAACAAGTCTTTAAATAGACATTACAAGTTAAACAGAAAAAAAAATAACAAATAGAATTTTTAGCCTAAAAAATCTCAACTACTAGATCACTTTTTTCGACACAAAATCTGCCAAGGAGACTTATTCAACTTGACCACTACTAATAACAAACATTCGAATTACTCTAACTTCAACAGCAAGGACAGTTGAAAATTGGGTTTTCATACCGACCCATCGTTTTCATATGCAAATGAGCCAAGTCACCACTGATAACCAGTGCTACAAAACTGAATTACAGTGACAACCAGGCGGCCGCCAACACCTTGGGCATTTAGGACCCAAAATGTGTAGTTGCACCAAAATTAAAAGGCACACCCACAACCACAAGTGAGTTTACAAGCATGACCCTCTTTGTAGTCCTTCCGAAGGGTAGTTTATCATATTTGATAACCAAAAATTATCTACAAAACCGCCAACCAATATGCCGAACCATAAGACACTGGAAGACGGCTCTGCATAAGCTGCCTCAAATGAGCCGGTTTCTTGAACACAACTCCACACTCGTCACACACATTCACCTTTACCTCCTATTCTTCATCCTTCACTTCCGCCTACAACTCTCAATCCATCCCCAAATCACCAATAACCCATCTCAGATCTTCGATCAAATCATCAAATAACCACTCAATCAATCCCGGAATCCCCAAAAACGCATCTCAGATCTTCGATCAAATTATCAATTAAAACAACAAGTGAGATAATCGATCACCTGGTGATGGGATTTGATGTGAGCTTTGATCAAAGACTTCTTGGATCTGAAGATTCCGTAGAATTCACACTAATATCGCCTGTTGTCTCTGAAGATTAGGCCTTGTCTTTGGTCGGATTCGAGCTCATCAGTCGCCATTGATGTAATTGATTCGATGAATAGAGTAGCCGTGAGATTAATTTCCAGGGTTTTAAAATCCGCCGTGGAAATTTGTGTAGGCTTTACTGGATTATATTTAATCATAAATCCATACAGAACTCCAGGTTATTAGTAGAAACCAATTCAAGATTATTTTTAGTGTTTTTCATAAATCTGAATATAAATATGTATATGAAGAAATTACGTTGGGAAGGAGCTAGTATTACTCATCGCTGACTCGATGAGACACCTCGTACATTATGAACCTACGTATACGAATAAGGCTCATTAAAAACGACATCTTTTATATATATATAGAAATTCTAATGGATCCTTTTATCACGGGTTCGTTTTACCTGGCCCATTGGGCCTAAAGACCATCTCACACCAACCAGCTCATATTCAACTTCATTAAGAGTTCGATAATTACAATTTATTAGATCAATTACTTAATCTAATTCATTACAATTAATATCAACTATGCTTTTGAGAATATTAAAGTTAATATTCTAATATTCTCTTATTTGGGTTGTATTAATTGTTAAAATTATTTTGAAAGCGATTTTACTTTAGAAAATAAAATATTATCAGGCTAATCTAATTTTTCAAAAATTACTTGCGTTTTAAATAACCGATTAGTATAGTAAGACTCTTCAAGTTAATCCGGTCCCATAGCTTTTAGATACTTCAAAGGTATGTTTGTGTCATAAAGTGTTGTAATTTCTGTCTCCTTTGATGGTAAGATCTTTAAGGATGATGTCTCAATTGATGCTACAATTGTTATTTCTTGAGAACTAGTCTCAGTATGTTCTTCTGTTGATGCTTCTGTCTATGTTTCTGTAGGTTATGTAACAAGGAGCTCAGATATTGTTTTCTCCTCTGAGGTCTGCAGAACAAGTTTTCTCCTGATAACTCTGGCCTATTTTGGTCTAATATCTAGTGTCTTTTTGTTCATCTTCCCTTTAACCTTTTCAGGTTCCTTCTTGGTAGGCTGGTCTGCAGACTTTGCTGTTGTCTACACTGCTGCAGATTTCTTTGAGAAGCTTATTGGCTGCTTCCTAATTTTTTTTACATCCATTTACTTGGCCATTGTCCATGGCTTTTCTCCCTTGTGAGAGAGTTTGAGTTCCTCCTTGAGAATGATGCTCATGACTCTTCCAAATAGAAGTTGTCTAGCCTCTACTGATTTAGCCAGTTGATACATTAACAATTTGGTCCAGTTGAGTTTGTGCTTAGTGAGTATAGCACACATAATTTCTTGTGTGTCAGAAGTGATCTGATCCTTTGAGAACTCTCTTGACATGATCACTTTCTTCACCACCTCTGCAAGCAGCTTATGTTCCTTGGACAGATATTTCTTCATGCTTCGTATCCCTTTCTTCTGTTTTTCTTCACTGAACATTGCGTGCCTCCCATCAGTCACCACAAAGGGTGGGATGTCTCTGGGTTCTTCATTTGAAACCCTAAAGAGCTGCTCGAAGTCGTTTGGAGTGATGCTTATCTTTTTTTTCTTGGTGGATGTGTTTGTGATTCCTTGAAAGTCTTCAGTAACTTTGCACTTCTCAATGAAGTCAAGTACTTCGTCTTCATATATCCTACTGGTTTTCTCACAAAAAAACTTCAAACCTGCGTCTTGAATCCATTCAGATATCTCTTTTACTTCATCGGATTCGTTCTTCATAGTCTCAAAATCAAGAACCACTCTCGTCTGCAACTCAATCTTTCTTGTTGGGCTTCGTTGCTCTTGAGATTTGTCATTCTTAAGAGTGTTAGATAAAATGTTTGTCATTTTCTGTGAAATTGAAAAGATTTTCAAGTTGTGAAAGTAGATTATGCGAGTTCGTAAACTAGGGTTTACAGTAGAGCGCAAGAGGGAGAATTAGTGTGCTTACAATGGGAGAGTGAGAAAGAGTAAAAGTATTTTTAATTGAAAATATTTTCATATTTATACTCTTTGAAAAAGTTATCATTGCCATTTAATAACTAGCCGTTGCGCAGATTCAACCACAAATTTTGACCGTTGCGGAATTTTAAGCAATCAGTTTCAAAATGTTATTTCTTTCCAAAAATAGAAATGTGGTAGGATATAATAATGCTTTGTGTGCATTCCACATATGCAATAGAGTAGTAAAATATTTTGACCAGTTTATTACTTTAAATCAATCATGTCTGAGTCGATACTTTTATTTTCTCTAGAATCATAGTCCTTTTATAGCTAATTAATCAGATCATTGACTCATAGATTTCAAGAGAAATCTATTCCATCTTTCTATTCTATCCATGGTTTTTTCTAGCAAGTCGGCAGCCACTATGTGCACGAGGGGTTACATTCTTTATTGTCCTTATAAATAGACCACTTTTATGAAGAGCTCGCAATATGATATTCCTTCCGCGATTCGAACCCAATTCACCTCATAATTGAATAAATTTGCTCTCATCAAGAAACTTTATAAAAATGTCTATAATTTATTTTTCTTTTAAAATGTATTCAAATTTAATGTGACCTTTTTGCACATGATCTCTAATAAAATGATATTTGACATCAATATGCTTGGTCCTAACATGAAAAACTAGATTTTCTGAAATTGCCATTGCAGACGTGTTGTAACAAAATATTGAAGTTTTAGAAAACATTATACCGTAGTTTACAAGTTGTGATCTCATCCATGGTAGTTGTGTATCATAGCTTCCTGCAGCTATGTATTCTGCTTCTGCAGTAGAAGTTGACACTGTGATCTGCTTCTTACTGATTCACAAAATTAGTCTTGCACTAAGAAATTGGCATGAACCACCTGTGGTTTTTTCTATTAACTCTATAACCTACAAAGTCTGCATCTGAATATCTTGTTAGTACAAAATCTGATTTTCTAAGGTACCAAGATCTAGAATTCCTTTAAGTTATCTCAGGATTCTCTTTACTGTAGTATAATGGGATTCATGGGAATCAGATTGATACCTTAGACATACATAGACTAAGTACTGGATATGTGGTCCGTTTGCAATAAGGTATAAGATTGAACCTATTATTCCTCTATACATTGTTTGATTATTTCTTTTCCACTTTCATCCTTATCAATTTTTATGGCTGTCATCATGGAAGTTTTCATATGGCTTGTATTTTCTAATCCATATTTCTTAACTATGTTTCTATCTATATTTATAAATATCCTATTTTTTAACTGTTATACCTGAAATCCTATAAAATATTTTAATTTTTCCATTAAACTCATTTGAAATTTAGATTTCATTAATACAGCAAAACTTTCACATAGTTTATTATTAGTGTAGTTAAATATAATATCATTGATAAATTTTCATTAGGAGAATATGTTCCTTATGCAGCTAAATATAATATCATACATATAATATGTTCCTTATTATTAGTACAGCTAAATATGTTCCACTCTGAAAATTATTCTCACATAGAAAAGTTGAGAGAGAAAAATACCATATCCTTGGAACTTGTTTTAAACCATATAATACCGTGTGTAACCTGTAGGCATGATGTGGATGTTCAAAGTCTTCAAAACCTGGAGGTTTTTTAGGATATACCTCCTCTTGTAGCTTTCCATTGAGAAAGCCACTTTTCACATCCATTTGATAGACCTTGAATCCTTGGTATGCCATAGGCAAGGAATATTCTTATTTCTTCCAATCTTACAACAGGGGCAAAGGTTTCATCAAGATCAATTCCTTCTTCCTGTGAGTAACCTTTTGCCACTAGCTTGGTCTTGTTCTGATTACTGTTCCATTTTCATCAGTTTTATTTCTGAACATCCATTTGCATCAAACAACTGGATAATTCTTGGGTCTTGCCACTAGATACCATATTTCGTTTCTTTGAAACTCATATAGTTCTTCTTGCATGGCATCAATCCAGTTTGGATCGCTTAGAGCTTCATTTATTGTCTTTGGCTCCATTTCCGATATGAAACATGCAGACAGACATTCTCTGGCTGTTGTTCTTCTAATCTATACAGGTGATTCTTTGTCTCCAATGATGTCATCTTGTGTATGTGCCCTATCCATCTCCTTTTGTCTTTGTCAATGGTTGTGTTTTCCAGTTGTTGTTGTATTATGGGCTGCTCTGACTCTGCTGCATTATTATTCTCTTCAGTATATATTCAGACTGCTCATCTTTTTCTACAGCTTCACAACTCTTGTCTGTATCCTGTTCATCATCTAGGCATGCACATTCCTTATCAAAGACATTAGCATCACACATTTATATTTTAGATTCATCAAAGGACACATGAACTGACTCCTTAACTATTTGTGTTTTCTTGTTATATACTCTAAAGGTTTTACTAGTTGTAGAGTATCCTAAAAAGGTTATCTTATCTGTCTTAGGGTCGAATTTTCCTAGATGATAGTCATCATTGTTATGTATATAGCATTTGCATCCAAATCTTAAGATTCCAGGCCATGTGCACATTGTAGTGTTTTGTACCAGTTCATGCTGGTGCTTTGCTTAAAGATTTAACCCGTTGGGTTTGAGCAGTAGAGACCTTACTCTTATGTTCCTTTTGTTTAGCAAAGACTTTTCTTTTCTGTAAGACTTTTGTAGAGGTTTGCTTTGCCTCTTTCTGCCCTGGTTATGACATTATCAATTTCGTTTGAATGTGAAAGATCATTTAACCAGTCCTTGTAGCCTAATCCTGACTTGCCATGTGAGGATTGACCCATGTTTAGCATTTTTTGTAAGTTCAAGATCTTTCTATTCCATGTATGTACTTGAGATTGTAACTCATCATTTCTCTTTGTGAGTGTTTCCACTACTACATTGAGAAGCTTTACCTTCTCATCTGATTTTTCAGCTCATTTTGAGCCACTACTAGGTCACTTGTTATACAATCAATCTCTTCATATGCTAGATTGTAATTCTCTCTGAGATTTGCAATCATCTCTAGATTCTCTTTATGTTTCCTTGATAGGGAAATAAAAATTTCAGAGGTTTCTTGAAAATACCTCCTTCAATTCCTCTAAGGTAACATCTGAGTTAGAGAGATCAAATACTTGTTGTTTTTCTTCATTCTTTGTCATAAGACAGAGTTGAGCATTAGAGATTTTCTGTTCATCATTTGAGCCTGTCTCACTCCAGGTTTTAGCAGCATAGGCCTTGACTTTTTCTTTCCTACCAGAGTTTCCTTTGCCATATTCCTTTTTGTTCCTCTGTGCAAACGATTCCTGTGCAGGTCATCTGCATTATGCAGCAAAGTGTCATGGGTTTCCACAGTAGTAGCAGACCTCCTTCTCTGCTTCTTTGACCTTGCTAGATATGTACTTCTTGAGATTTTTCTTTCTGAACTTCTTACTCATCAGTGCAAACGATTCCTGTTCAAAAGATTCCTATATGCAAACAATTCCTATACAGGTCGTCTGCATTGTACAGAAAAGTGTCCTGGCTTTCCACAGTTGTAGCATACCTCCTACTCTACTTCTTTGACCTTTCTGAACTTCTTGCTCATTAGTGCAAGTTCTTCTGATATTGCCTGTTGATTTGTAAACGAGGTGTCACTGGTTTCCTCTTCTGCCATGGATCTCAAAATTTTTTCTTGTGCTTTGAAAGCTAGAGTTTTTTTTTCTAGTCTCATCAATTTTTCTCTTCTGCTCAACTTGTAGATTATAGGAATGCAACACACCATATGGTTGTGCCAAAGACATCTTAGCAAGATCCCTGGACTTCTTTATTGATATAGTCTCTCCTCCTCATATCTCACAAAGTGATCTCATGAACTTGAGGTTAACTTCTTTGTTGTCAAAAGTTTCTCCTAAAGTCTTGAGATTGTTGATGAGAACATTAAATCTTTCATAGAAACTAGTCAAGTTTTCATCAGATCTCATTGAGGTCCAATCGTACTGCTATATTAGAACATCCTTCTTATTTTTCCTGATTTCATTTGTTCCTTCACTCCTAAGCAGTAGAGCATCCCATGCTTCCTTTTGCAGTGATTCTATGAACCACTATTTTAAACATATCATCATCAAGAGCTTTGAATATTTTATTTATTGCCGTTCTATCCACCAGCACTAGATCCCAATTTTCTTTTGTCCAGAGGGATTTGGGTTTGTCCACTTCGCTGGATGCATCAATTGGATCTGGAATCTTTGGTATGTATGATCCATTTGTAATGATGTCATGCATTCTTTCCTCTATTGAATCCAGATGTGCAATCATCCTTAGCTTCCACTAATTGAATTTATCAAATGAGCATGCTGGTGGCTCTCCACTGTTCGGGCATTTGGGTAGCTTTGGAGGAGCCATATTTTTTTTACAAAATAAACTATTAGTAACTTTTTTGCAAACAAAAAAATCAAAAGAAATGACCTTTTGTTTTCAAAAATATGAGGTGTGGAAAGTCAGGCTCTGATACCAATTGTAAGATCCACATGTACAACCTAATAGGGGGTGAAAAGGTTGTTTTAAAATTTTTTCAGTGTAATGCAGCGGAATGATGGATTTCAATACACTGATGTTCATTGCAGACTACGATATGGTCTGCAGCAAAGATTTAAACTTTGAGAGTCTATCTTTGTTTGCTGTTACACTTGATCCTAATAGTTTTAATAGTTCATAACAATGCAAAACAAATAAAGAATAGATCCTTCATTGGACTCTGCTGCAGCTTTTGTTTTTCAGTGCAGACTAGTGAACCCGATTCTTCATATTCTTCTTCAATTAAGCTAACTTGAACAGTTCTGAATTTAGATTGGTTTTGCACACTTGAGCTCTTTGATCCCCTTTTATAAGCTGAGGGAATGAACCTGTGACTGTACTTGACCTGATGGTGATAGCTTGTCACATGTGACTCTTTCACTTATGCTGAAAGCTCATCTTTCTCTGATCCTCGTATTGTCACTACATACCTCAAATCTTCGATGTGATCAATCCTTAGACTTTTGTCCAACCTTAGGAACCATCTCTGTCGCACTCCAGTCTACCACAACTAATTTGCACTCAGTACCGTTGAGACCTCGTCTGTACCCAATCACTGTTGTAACCTTGTCTGTACCCAGATCTGATGCAATTCTTTATGCATTGATGTGTTGACCCTTGTCTACAAGATTGATCCTATATCCTAAAGTATTTATAGGTCTTTTGTTGTCCATGCATATCTTGGCTGTCTTGTGGAAATTCTCTGTAGTAGTCTGTATCTGGTGGCCCATAATTCTCTCCATCTGTGGTTATATGCTCCCCAGCATCTGACCTAAACTATAGATTCCTAACTAATTTCCATCCTTAGCACACTAACAACATCATAGCTAATCCTTCTAAGTTTTGTTAATCAATTTCTATACAACTCGACACATTCCTATCATTTCTGTTATTGTCTTGTCGGTCGTCAATTTTCTCTATCCTTATGCATTATTTCAATGAGAAAATTGTGTCTCCACCTTAAACCATATGATGAACTGTATTGTGTCTCAAGACACACCCTAAAGGCTACCCCAAACCTTGGTTCAAGATTGACGCAAATCTTACAACCTTACAACTTTCAAAATATGATGCCAATATAACTGAAAATGCATGCAGTTTATTTGACTTAATTACAAAATACAATAGAACAGGTGCAATTAAACCCAAGCATACAAAATACATTACTTCCACTAAACAATCGCATCCCAAGATGCTTATAAGCACATGCTAGCAACATGCCTCTCAAAGACACAAAGGTGAAACCCTTTAGTTAGTGGATTTCCCACTATATCATCTATTTCAATATGACCAATTGTAATTTCACTTTTCTTGACCTTCTTCTTGAGGGCCATATACTTTACCTCTATGAGTTTAGACCCATGATACTCATATTATTGTTAACAAACGACACAACGGAGTTATTATCGCAGAACAACTAGATGGGTCTAAACACAAGGTTAACAACATTCAGCTTTTGCAGGAAATCCCTTAGTGAGATAGCTTGATTTGCTGCTTTATAACATGCTACAAACTCTGCCTTCATAATTGAACATGCAACTAGTTTCTGCTTTTCACTTTTCCAGAACACGACTCCACCTACCATCATAAACACATAGTCTCAGGTGGATTTTCAGTCATCCGGACAACAAGCAAAGTCAGAATCGATATAGCCTTTAAGTTGTAGATTCTCCACTCTGCGATATCCAATGATATCGCTTCAAGTACCTCAAAACCTTCTTGCCAGCTATCCAATGATCTTGTCTTGGATTAGACTGATATCTGCCAAGAAGTCCAGCTACAAAGGCCAAATTTGGTCTAGTGCACACTTGAGTATACATAATGCTCCCAACTGCACTTGAATAAAGTACTTTCTTCATGGCTTCTCGCTCAAGATCATTCTAAGGACATTGTGATAGGCTCAACTTATCACCTTTAGTAACAGATGTCACTCCATTTTTGCAAACCAGCATATTGAACCATTCCAGAATACCCTCAATGTAGGTCTTTTGAGACAAACTCAACAAATGATGAGAGTGATCTCTAGTAATCTGTATGCCACGCACAAAATTTGCTTCTCCAAGACCTTCATATCAAATTCTTTTGACAACAAGCACTTCATCTCATGGACTAAAACCTGATCATCCACATAAAGAATGAGAAAGATGAATTTGCTCCTATTGATCTGGTGGTATATGTACGGATTCATTGGCTTCTCTCGAAATCCAAACGAAGTAATCACAACATCGCAAATACCACTACCTGGATTCTTGCTTCAATCCATATTTAGACTTTCTGAGTCTACATACAAGATGCTCATTGCCTTCCATGACAAAACATTCAAGCTGCACTATGCAAACTTTTTCTTTAAGACTACCACTGAGAAAAGCTGTCTTCACATCCACCTGATGCAACTTCAGGTTGAAGTGAGCAATCAGTGCCATAGTAATTCTAAAGGAATCTTTGTTGGAAATGGGAGAAAAAGTTTCTTTATAGTCTTTGTCTTCTCTCTGAGTGAAGTCTTTTACAACAAGTCTAGCTTTAAATCTCTTAATCTTTCCATCAGGAGTCTTCTTGGTCTTGTACATCCATTTGCAACCAATAGGCTTGCATCCTTCAGGTAACCCACACAGTTTCCAGACATCATTATTCTTAATGGACTACATCTCATCCTTCATGGCATCTACCCACAAGTCTACTGGAGGATTAGAAATGGCAGCTGAGTATGTCACTAGATCAATAACACAACCAATGTCATAATCCTACACACCCAAATAGACTTCATAATAGTCAAGAATAGCTGCTCTTCTCTCTTATGTGGATCGCCTAGGTGGAACATTTGATAATACAGTTGGTGCTTAGGAAGCATTAGTGAGAACAACATCGGTCATAAGTGGTTGCACCTCATTGGAGATAGCTGTCGGTGCAGATGGCTCAACTCCAATTAAAATAGGTAAGTATGAAGATAAAGTAAGCAATGACCTATTTTGTTCTGCCACATCGAACTCCAAAAACTTAGGTGGTTGTGATTACGCAATCCTGATACCTCCAGAAGGGTTATAGAATCTATATCCCTTCTAATGTTCTGGATAATCGACAAAGTAGCAATGGGTATTGGCATCCAGCTTACTCGTAATTGGATTCCGTAGCTTCACTTCGCAAGAAATCCCCAAACTCAGAGATACTATAAACTAGGTTTTCTTTCAGCCCATATCTCGAAAAGGGTGACAGGAACTGCTTTGTTGAGTACTCTATTGAGTTTGTATAGCGATGTTTTTAAGGGTTATCCCCATAAGAAATTAGGCAAACTATGGTTGTGCCTTCCTACCAAACCACTCTACTAAGGACTACGAGGCATAAAAATTGAGCAATAACTCTAGAAGCTTCCAAGTACTTAGCAAACGGGCCTTTAGCTGTCCACCATGCCCATGTTTGTCATAGTACTCACCGACTTGACCACCTTAATGACTTTTCCCAACTGTTTCTCGACTTCAGCTTGAAATGTCTTGAATTTCTCAAGAGATTCAGACTTATCTTTAATCAAGAACAGATAACCATATCAGAAATAATCATCAATGAAAGTTATGAAATAAGAGTTTTAGCACAAGATGGTTGTATAGGATCACTGAACTTGAATTTTCGTTTTATTCTTTACTTTGGTCATTTTACCTCTATCATTGATTTTTTATTCATTCTGATTTGGTCTCCTTCTATTTATGAACCCCTGTATTTTCAAGTTTGGTCAACCAAGTTTTAAACTTACTACAATCCTTTTACACATGACTAACCTTCTTACAAGAGAAGCATTGATCGCCTTCCACCTTCTTAAAAAGATATATTCTTTGGTCCTACCCCATAGGTTTAAAAGAATCCTTACGAATCATGGAAAGTCGTACCCTTAGAAGTGTTGTCTTTCTGGAACTTTCTGTTTGTGGTAAGAAAGAGAAATATATTTCTCTTTCTTGAGCTTTTTCTCTTCTACAACAGCTCTTGCAATTAGATCATTAATAGACCACGTCTCATCCTGAGAATTGTAGTTGGTCTTTATGATACTGAATGTGGAAGGAAGAGTATACAAGGGTTGATGCACGATGCACGCATCTCAAAGAACCACTTTCAGTGCTTGAAGCTTAGTTTGAAAATCTACCATCCAGATAATATAATCCCTGACACCACTAACTCCATCATATCTCATCTCGAAATACTCTTGCTGAAGTGTCCTAATTTCTACATTGGATGAGACACGATACCTTTCACCAATTGCTTGCAGCAATTCCTTAAAAATACAATCAGCTGGCATGCCACTTTTCAAATGTCCCAAAATTGTTCTCCTCATGGAGAGCAAACAGATTCTGTTTCTTTTCAACCAAACAACATGTTCTGTACTGACATCCGCATTACTTTCAGCTATAGGTATTGCTCGATGCACATCGGCCATCCTCATGGCAAAAAGAAAATCCATTTTCCACTTCTTGAAATTAGATCCATTAAACATCTCAATTGCAACCATATTGTTATTAACATAGAAGGTCACTTTAACAAATGATAATTAACACCATGTGAGTAACCAATGTGTTACTTGAAAACTGTATAACCTTACACATTGAAGACTACATCCATAATCAAACAAACACCCTTGGGCCATAATAAAAATCAATTGTACGTCTTCACCCTTAGTGCGTTGGGCCAACGGTGGCGATGGTGATAAGAGTAGAGAGAGAATAGAAGGAGATCGGGGGTGGGGATGGGTGAGGTGATGATGTGGTAGCGGTTGAACAACTGACATTCATTCTAAACCAACCTGTCTGCCTTATTGACTGAGTCCATTCTATAGTCCTTGAAGTCCACTTTATTGCCTCGTTCAACCCTTCTGGGCTGAAGCCTCCAAGTAGTCTACACTCTACTGATCTACTAATCTCTACTTTTCTGCCTTTGAGTTTAAACCTTTGCTGTTTTGATGACGTTCTCAGAGTTATTTTTCTTATCATTAATTTCTACAAGACCTATTGTCTGTTAGTTTAGGATCTTGATGTGTCTGTTCGAGGCAATAGATTTGTGGGAAAAAACCTTTTCGTTTTATGTATTTATGTTTTATTGCTCTCTGCCGAGGTGATTTGATACATTGGGTTCCTAAGCTATTTATAGGAAATAAATCAAGTTTTGCTAAACACGTTTTTGTACAAAACGTGGAGATGAACAGTGATCGGTGATGTGGTCGATGATACTATACACACGTATGTGGTCGATGTTACTATACACACCTCGTTCGTGCCACTTGCCTTTACCTTGGTCTGAGGTGTTGGATCCATAACCATGATCAGGTGACGAAGTTTCCCCAGTGTTGTTTCTCTGGGGTGTCTATCGTTCGTTACGGATGAACATAAGCTGACTCCCACCACTACCGGTGTTCTCGTGGAGCCGAGTTCTCTCCTCGAATGCCTTCAACCGCCCTATGGCTTCCTCGAACGGCATCGTCTCAAGATCGTAAAATTGTTCGATCCCGGCAATGATTGTGAAGTACCTGTCTGGCACACAGTCGAGTAGCTTCTTGACTACTGTGACATCGCCAAGATCTGCACCAAGACTGAAAAACTTATTGGACATGCCACTGAGTTTTCCGACGAACTTGTCAATAGACTCCTATTCCTTCATCCGCAGAATATCAAATTCATTTTTTAATATTTGCAACCGAGCCTTCTTTACTATATCAGCACCCAGATACCACGTCTTGAGGCTCTCCCAAATTTCTTTCGCCGTCGTTTTTTTCGCAATCTGAAGAAGAACATCTTCGGGGATGGCTTGGAGGATATAAGCACGTGTCTTCTTGTCCTTTCTTTGATTAAACTCCTCTTTCTTCGCTGGTTCGACCGCCTCCTACACATCCTGGGCATATAGGATTGCCTCCATTTTTATTGCCCATACCGTGTAGTTCGAGGACTTCAGCATCGGATAATGATATGACATTCCGCCGCTGTCCTTTAACATCTGGTGGGGAACAATCGATTTGCTTGGATTTAAAAAAAAAAACAAACTGTTTTTTTTTTTAATATCAAACCAAACTGTAAAACTTTTTTTTTATGTTGTTGTATAAATCCAAACTGTTTAGATTGTAAAACCGTTTTCAATTGCTTTTCCCCAATGCCAACTTTATCCTATTTTTTTTTCTTTTTCATTTTCTTAAAAAAAGGGTTAATATAAAAGAGATATTATGCACACACACTCTTCTTCCCTAATTTTTTCCCCCCTCACCGCGGCCGCGTACACTCTTCCCCTCTCTGTCTTCTCTCACGGCCACACACCGTACTCCCCTTATCCTCTCCAAAGAAAGTTCTTCCTCCTCTGCGCACGGCCTCCTCTTCGCTCTCCTCCTTCACTGTCTATCTTTGAACCTCACCTCGTCTCGTCTCGTCCTCCTCCTCGAGGCTTCTCCGTCGGCGACGGTGGTGATGATGGCGGGATCTACGGAGTCGTGGCTCGAGGCGGCTGGATCTCGCTTGAACAGATCTAGGCCGTGGGGGTTTGAATTTTAACCAGATCTTGGTTGCTACGGCTGGGTCGGTTCTGGGGCGGCATCCACCTCTGCGCAGGTACATCCTCGACAATTACACACCACCTCCTCGCTCTGATACCAAATGTTAGTTTAGGATCTTGATGTGGTGTGTTTGAGACAATAGATCTCTGGAAAAAACCTTCCCGTTTTCTGTATTTATGTTTTATTGTTCTCTGCCGAGGTGATTTGATACATTGGATTCCTAAACTATTTATAGGAAATAAATCAAGTTTTGTTAAACACATTTTTGTACAAAAAACGTGGAGATGGACAGTGACCGGTGGATGAATAGTGGTCGGTGATGTGGTCGACTTTACTATACACATGTGTGTACTGTACACGCGTGTTTTTCATATGAAGATTAGATCCAACATTGTCTACTCTATTAATATTTTCCTAAATTGGTGATAACAAATCATTTCTAGAGATAGATAAAATCGAATACAAAAATAAATAAAGAAAGATTACATTGTTTTTGAAAAAAAAATCACACTACCTAAAAATTTGAGCTGAACGCCTTCCTCAGTACACTTAGACACGTAATATCATTCAGCTTTTCTTTTCTTTGCGTCATAGTGATATGGAGACCTTGACCTTTCTCTTCTCTTTAGCTCATACTTACACACGTTGTTGTTGGTGTCCTTCTTCCGATCTTTCTTGTCTGATGCTCTCTACTTTTTTGAACATGGCTTCTTTCTTTGTGGCTCTCTTTTGATTTCCTGTGATGCTCTCCTGACCCGTGGTAATATCTAGAATGCCCTTGTAGAACTGAGACTACTAGCCTTCCCCTCTGATCTTTTTTTTATCTTTCTCTTTTAATATTTTGTTGTTCTCTTTGTTTTGTTGTCAGCTCTGTTGCTGTTAAACATATTTTTAAACATGTTTTTCTTAGTTATGTTCCTATATTTATGCCGTATTTTATGTCTTTTTATGCCGTATTTGAAAGATACGGGTGATGCTTCTTATGTTATAGACATTAAGATTCATAGAGATACCCTCGTGATATTTTATAACTATCTCTAAAAACCTATATCAATAAAGGCTTAGAGAGATATCAAATGAAAAAGTATTCATCAAGTATAGCATTTATGGTGAAGTGATAGGTTTAGTTTGACCCAATCTCCTAAGAATAAGTTCAAAAATGAACAAATGAATAACATTTCATATGCTTTGACTGTCGAAAACTTAATGTATGCTCAAGTTTGCATTCGACCTGACATTGTCTTTGTCATGAAAATGTCGGGACGATACCAGAGTAATCCATATATGGACCACTAGAGAGTTGCAAAGAAAGTGATGACCCTTCGAGACGCTAAGAATCGCATACTTACATATAGACAAACTGATAGCTTGCTTCGAAGTCATTGGCTATTCAGATTTGGACTTTACTGGTTGTGTTGATTCTCATAAATCAACATCTGGATATATTTTCATACTTGCTCGCGGAACCGTTTCTTGGAAGAATTCAAAGCAGACTTTGGTTGCTACTTTCATTATGGAGACTGAGTTCATTGATTGTTTTGAGGCATCTCGCATGTTGTGTGGTTGAATAGTATCATGTCTGACCTAAATCTTGTGGATTCTATTATAAGGTCGATAAAAATCTTTTGGGATAATTCAGCGACAATTTTATTTGATAAGAATTTCAAGTCGACTTAGCATGGAGAGGTCATGTCAAGGACAAGGCAGTGGTCATGGAGCATATCTCTAGTGAATTGATGTTAGTTGATTCTTTAACTAAAGGTATATCACCCAGGAGTTATAAGGGTCATGTATCTAGGATGGGATTTGATCCTATCATATGATTGTCATTGTAATGACAATGTTTATGAAACACTCATTCATTTGTTGATGTTATTCTTATTCAGTAATGCACATTCTTTACTTTTGTGAAGAACAACAATACCTGTTGGATCCGAAATAAACATGGGTTTATTCATTAAGTTATGATATCACATGTGGATGAATATTAAAGAAATATAGTGTATTGTAATACGTGAAGATATTACTTGTTCTAGAGACTATATTGTCATGATTCCTGTATTTTATTTTTTCTTAAGTGAGTGGTGACATGTTATGGGGTTAATTTTTATGTGTAAAAAATGTTGGATCAAAATATTAATTTAGTGATTCAAGTTTCACATGTTTTGGACAAGCTCAAGTCATCGCCGATATCCCACTCCCTAATATTCGAGAGATATCTTCCCACAAATTTCGATAACTGACTTAGTTTGGTTAAAGATCTAGATCAAGTACTCTCCTCTCAATAAACACATCATATAAATTGAGAGTAAATTAGTTTAATAACAATTCCCATAGAGTTTTGCTCGCAATTTTCTCCATTCAGTGGACTTATATTTGAACAATTATGGCAAAAAGTACGATCTAATAATTTCGTTTCAGTTTTATTAGATCCAAGATCTAACAATCCACTATATCGGATGAATCAAGAATAGTGTTTTTTGAGTTACAAACTATATATATACATGTACCAAAATCCATATGTACCAGGTTGGATGATCCATTAGCTTGTCAAACTCATCAAGGCTCGGACACTATGACCACTGGGATCTCTGAAGGCACGGGTCTCTCGTGGTTTAGATCAAGCATCTGAATGCCTACCTCTTGACCACTACGCCTCTGTGTGGAACAATTGGCGTGTTCCTGTGAAGGCGTCGACAGATTCAGATTAGGCATCTCAATGACTACACTATGCCTCCGTGTAGTATCCAAGTTGGCATGTTCTTGTAAAGGAGTCCACGTCTCTCCATGGCTTGATGGGCTCGGATGACATCGACTTTGTGGTGAGTTGGGGCAAAAATAGCTTGAAGGAGTTTGTGCATCCGGATGACATCGACTTTGTGGTGAGTTCAGAGCAACAGACGCATCATGGACATCGCTTCTCCGGAAGGTATGAGAATTAAGATTTGGTTGGTCGAAAATTTTTAGCAGTTCTTTTGTTCTTGACCAGAAGGACTGGTTGGGATCTGCATGTAACCATGTACTCCTATGCTCGTAGAGGAACCGCGTGATGAATGCAATGAGAGCTAGAACTGCCGCTAGCCCCATTGTCATGAACAATCCCCAGAAGCTATCTAGACCAAGACTAGTTGAGGAAACTGAGGCACCTGAATCAGCACAGATATCTTGTTGGCCGAACCATGCATTCTCGATTTCCACCATCTTATTGCCTTCAGTCACGTTGAGGATCGCACGTGAAATATCCAATACCAGAGGGGAACCGATTGGAAAGACCTAGTAAAAAAGGAAATACATCAACAGAAAATTGACATAATCAGTTGCTGTATGACAGCAATAAGTGGCAAGCAATGGCTGCCGCCAAAAACTACAACTCTTTAGCCTTCAGTTCAAGAAAAACTATGTACTTAAGTAAAACATGACTATTGCCTTTCAAGAAAAAAAAAGAGTCAAACTATAGTTACTGTAGTCATCATGCGGCATGGGGTCTCTGATATGTGTGTTGGCTTAGATCGAGCTGGTGGTGCATGGAGATGCAATAAGATTTGGTGGGAAATCTCCCGTTTTCTTTTTTTTCTTCTTATTGATCCCTGCCTTGAGCTTTGAGCTCTACCCCTAAGCTACATAAACCTACCAACTACAATAAGCTATTTAAAGACGGATGAAGGCGGTGCAACGTCTAATAAAACAACGAAGTTTGCTTAGTGCCAGCTTGGAAAATGAACAGTGCAAAGTGTGTTTTTTTCCCTGGCGTGCTTTACTTTTCCAGGTAAAAGATTACGGCTTACAATGTGGAGAGTGGAATAAGGATACTTACAAAGCCAAACCCATCTGTCTTATACGTTGGTGGAACTGTTGTATATTTCGAGCAACTCGATGCAAGAAACAGCTTTAAGTATGGGATCTCATCGAATGCTGCTGCGATCCCACCATTTTTGCTTTCTTTAGTCAAAAGTGCATCTAGATCATCAGCAGATTTAAAAGCTATGAGCCTCGACTCGTCGAAACCCATCTGCTTCAAAAGCCCCAAGACAAAGGATCCTCCTTCGTATCCTACATATGCCTTTTGTTTGATCAGCTCATTCACATCAGTGACTGCAGGTTGTAACTGTTCCACCGTGAGCATCGACGCCAAGCTAGCCGTATAACTCTGGGTCAGGATGAGCAAGACGAATATCCAGATGATTACCACAAACCTTGTTAGATTGTTGAATACATGCGGACCTGAAGTCGACAGACGAAAGAATCAATTCACGACATTACAACAATATCAACGAAACAGTATCGACCAAGGATGATAGACAAGGAAGTTAAACAGCAAAGACTTTTGAGTTAACGTAATGAGCCACAAAGAAACTTGAATCTCACCATGTGAGAAAACCATTGTCGAAAATGAGTAGAACAGGCTGTTGCCTACTTGGTTTTGTGGCGGCCCTCGAAATTGAGGATTTATCCTATGTTCAAGTAACCAAATGACGAACGCGATGAATCCGAAAAATAAGAAGCTTGTAATCCACAACTCCGAAGACAAGGGCCTCAAGAAGATCCAGCTAGCGCCCAAACCAAAACGAGATGAAACTCGTTACCTTGAGGTAGACTTGATCGATCAGATCTTCGTATGTTCCTGCCATCTCACCATCAGATTTTGCGAAGGGAACATACTCAAATGGGACCGCATATGGCAGCTTTGCAATAACTGCCTCGAATACATCAATGCAGTATCCAGTAACCGAGGTAGAGTTTGTGCTAGGATCCTTTTTGATTGTCAGAAACTGAGGGAAGACAGTCGGCACTGGGACGCCAATCCGCAACTTCTTCCCACTAGTCTGAATAACCCAACCCTTGGGAACAGATGTGCTGTCTCCGGGCCATACAATGGCTCCGAGATTGGCCTTCGAGGTAGAATATGCTCCTGTTTTTTCATCTGAATTCAGATGTCTAACTATTCCTCGATCTTTTGTCCAAAACCCCATTTCCTTCTCACCCCTGCCAATGACATTTATAAACTGAAAGACCGTCGGGTCTAGCTGCCCGTTGATGAGACTGAAGTTACCGCTGAGGCCTCGAAAACCTATGCTTAGGATTGCCTCCAACAGCTCAGGTCCTGCTTGGGATACGCCTATTTTGGAGAGATCGGTAGATGAGATCGAGCTGTTAGCTTCATCATGAGTTACGAGGCTTTTAATATGAACATGTTCGATTGCTCTGGCTAACGCGGAAGTAGCATCATACGCCCAGAGTCCGAACACATCCAACTGTGGATTCAGAACAGTTGGATTATCATGTACGAACTGTCTCTGCCAACGAACAGTGAAGGTGCTGAGAAGAGGTGTGGACGGGACATAGGACTTCACACCCAATACTCCCTTCATGGAAGACGCGATGTCAGGGTTCAATGTGTTCAAGACATTAGCCAGTGCATTGGTGATGATCCACACATAATCTTGGCTCATCATTCCTAGCTGTGCGGCCATAATAAAAAATCGTGCTCCCAAAGCGGATGTCATGTGAACCATGAAGACACGAGTCTGCATAGTCAGTAGCTTATACAACTCGGCATAAATGTGATCATCACTTGCTGATGAAGGCATCACACTTCGATAAGGAACACGGTCACCGTTTTGCTGCAAAGCGTCCTCTAGGAAAGGTATCAGGCCGCTGCCAAACTCACTGTTTTCGTAGATTGGGATGACTTCCCTCCATCCGAACACTTGGATGACAGCTGTGATCGCTTGAACTTGTGATGAATCATCCTGAGTCGTCTGAATGAAGTATGTGTTGGATTAATGGACTCATAGCACATGTACATGGACAATTTAATTATACGGATTAATTGTATGTTGTGTGCTATCTTACAGTTTGGCCCAAATATTAGTGGTCCTATGGATATTAATATTAAGTGGGCCAATACATCGTCATATAGAGTATAGGGCTCAATTATGTAGATACCTACGGGTTTGATCTTAATTGATGATGGGCTGATTAGGGTTAAGCACCACTATATATATATATATGAAGGTTATGGTCCCCGGTTGAACATACGTTACATCTTTCTAGCATCCCATCGCGAGAGAGAGAAACCCTAGCGTGTGTATCAACTGGAAGATACCCTAATCTAGGCGATCTTCAACCCGGATTAAAGATTTGCACTTATGGATTCAGGTATGCTTCCGTTTATGATTTATTCTAAATAATTTGATATGAAGGTTACAGTTATTTATGTGGATTAATTCCAACAATTGGTATCAGAGCTTCCTTCATATTGGATTATTTGGAATTTTTTTTTTGGATTAGAATGTGCAAGTGAATCAGGTTGCTTCATCTCATTGTTTGAATTAGCATTTACTGATGGTGTACCTTTAGGTACTTGGTACTGCTTTAGGGATCTCATTTGTTTGTGTATGTCTAAGAGTGAGAATTCTTTTTTCTGGAATGGGCAAATGCGTTTTTGACCTTATAGAAATATCTTTATGGCTTCATGCTCCTTTTTTGGTTGAATAAAGTCGTACCAATATCATTACATGTTCTTGATGAATCATGTTAGCAAGTACAATGGTTTTGGTAGGGTGACGATGGAAAAGGTGAGAATGAAAATAGAAGTAGCTACTTCTGTTTTGGGGCATAACTGGATGTTCTCCTCCGATGCTAAGTAGCTCCAAATAACTTAATATCTTTTTTTTTAAGTTAAAAATAGATATTGAGATAAAGTTATGCTTAATTACTTAATTAGAAAAGATTTTGAGATATGCAAAAGATTTGGATTTGCAAATATGGAATTTGAGATAAGATTCAGATTTGTTTCCATTTTTTTTTAAATGGTAAACACATAAAATTTGGATTCAGATTCAATATTTGACAATAATATTTTATATATTTTTTGTATATGTCGGATATTCTAAATTAGTTAATTGAAACAATATGTTGCCAAAGTAATCTCTTTTGTGTAAATTAATTAATCTAGAATATTAAGATGTTTTGTGTGTGTTTGAATTCCATGCGTTTATCAACCGGCCCAAAGGAAGGTTGTTATTTGGCCTGAATTAAAACATGCTTGTGGTAATAAATATGTGACAATTATTAGGTTTTCCATGTGGATGTTAAGTCGGTCCAAAGAAAGGCTTAATATTTGACAGGATCTTATTGTCAATATTTGATTACTACACCAAGAATACCACTTATAAGTTGATTTTCTATCCAAAGACTAAAATCAATGTTGTGTTAGGTATCTTGTGATGGGAATTTGTCATTATTTGAATCTGTAAATTAAAGTCTTATGATCATGAAACGTGCAATTCCAGAGTCATTCAGGGGCACTATGTCTGAAGAGGCTAATGCCAAATCGTTTCTTGCCGAACTTGAGAAACGTTTTGCAAAAAAAAAAAAAAAAACATTGCTGAAACTAATAGTCTTTTGAGTAATGTTGTTTCCATGAGGTATAAAGACAAAGGGAACATAAGGGAGTACATTTTGAAAATTTCTCATACCACTTCAAAACTAAAGGCACTTAAGCTGGTATTACTTGAGGAACTGCTTGTCTATTTAGTTTTTATCTCTTTTTCTGCATAATTCAATCAGTTTAAAGTCAGGTACAACTGCATAAATGAGAAATGGACTCTTAATAAGCTCATTTCACATTGTGTGCAAGAGGAAAAGAGAATAAAGCAAGATAAGACAGAAAGTGCTCATTTGGCATCGTCTTCTAAGGATAACAGAAAAATGAAAAATAAGGAAGCTGCGGTCTCAAGACCACAAAAATAGCAAAATAATGAAAATAAAGTTGAAATCATGGAATCTGATTGCTTCTTCTATAAGGGAACTAATCACAAGAAAAGAGACTGTTCCAAATACCACGCTTGGCATGCAAAAAGGGTATGTCTCTTATTCTTGTTTGTTCTGAGGTTAATTTAATTTCGATATCGAAAGACCATTGGCAGGTAGATTTTGGTGCTACTACTCATATAAGTGTATCTATGTAGTGTTACCTTAGTTGCCGAAAACCGAATGATGGTGAAAGATACATCTATGTGGGTGATGTCTCTTATTCTTGTTTGTTCTGAGGTTAATTTAATTTCGATATCGAAAGACCATTGGCAGGTAGATTTTGGTGCTACTACTCATATAAGTGTATCTATGTAGTGTTACCTTAGTTGCCGAAAACCGAATGATGGTGAAAGATACATCTATGTGGGTGATGGCAAGCAGGTTGAGGTTGAGGCTATTGGAAAGATTATGTTATTATTAAAAACTGGATTTTATTTGAATTTGAAAAAGGCATTTATTGTACCGTTATTTAGATGGAATTTAATTTTAGTTTCCGTATTGGACAAATTCGGTTACTCTTGTTCATTTGGAAACAATAAATTTAGTCTTTTTCAAGATTCAAATCTTATTGGTTCTGGTCTTTTATCCGGATATCATAACCTATATTTGCTTGATACAATTGCCTCACATAATGAAACCTTGCATGTAAGTTCTTGTGGTACTAAAAGAAAGTTAACCAATGAGAATTCCTTATCACTCTGGCATAAGCGTTTGGGTCATATATCAAACAAAGAATTAAGAAACTTGTGTCAGATGGAATTCTTGATTCTCTTAATTTCTCAAATTCTGATATATGCATTGAGTGTATCAAGGATAAACAGATAAAAAAGACTAGATAAGGTGCCGAGAGAGCTTCAGGCGTCTTAGAATTGATACATACGGATATTTGTGGGTCTTTTCATACACCCTGTAGAAATGGTCAACAATACTTTATCACATTCATAGACGATTACTCTCATTATGGATATCTATATCTCATCCATGAGAAGTCCCAGTCAACAGACGTGTTCAAATCATATAAGGCCGAAGTTGAAAATGAATTAGGCAAAATGATTAAAACCGTTAGATCTGACCGTGGTGGTAAATACCATGGTAGTTATGATGGTTCAGGTGAACAACGTCCAGGGCTATTTGCGAAATTCCTAGAGGAGTGTGGGATCGCTCCTCAATACACTATGACAGATAGTCCTAGTATGAATGGTGTAGCTGAGAGACAAAACCGAACATTAAAGGATATGGTGAGGAGCATGATTTGTCATACTACCTTACTAGGCTTACTCTGGGGAGAGGCACTGAAAACTGCAGTATATATACTCAATAGAGTTCCAACTAAAGCTACAATTAAAACCCCATATGAACTATGGACTGAGAAAAAGTGCAGTATAAAGCACTTGCATATTCGGGGTTGTCCAGTTGAGGCAAGGCCTTATAGGCCAAATGAAAAGAAACTGGACTCTAAAATAATTAGTAGCTATTTTGTTGGATACTCTGAAAAGTCAAGGGGATATAAGTTCTATGATACCACTTCAAGAACTATTATTGAGATGGGTAATGTCCGGTTCTTTGAGGATGTTGAGTTTGGGGTGGAGAATTAAATTTGCTCTCATTAAGAAACTTTGTAAAAATATTTATAATTTATTTTTCTCTTGGAATATATTCCAATTTAATATGATTTTTTTTTAACATGATCTCTGATAAAATGATATCTGATATCAATATGCTTTGTCCTAACATGAAAAACTTGATTTTGTGAAACTGTCATTGCAGACGTGTTGTAACAAAATATTGGAGTTTTAGAAATATTATACTCTTGTGTGCAAGTTATAATCTCATCAATTTTACTTGTGTAGCACAACTTACTATAGCTTTGTATTCTGCTTCTATAGTAGAAGTTGACACTGTGATCTGCTTCTTACGGAACCACAAAATTTATCTTTCAACAAGAAATTGACATGAACCACTTGTGGTTTTCTGTTAACTCTACAACATGCAAAGTCTACATATGAATATTTTGTTAGTACAAAATCTAATTTTCTAGGATAACATACACCAAGATCTGGAGTTCCTTTGAGATATCTCAAGATTCTATTTACTTGAGTGTAATGGGATTCATTGAGATCAGATTGATAGCTTGGACATACACAGATTGAGTACTGAATATCTGATCCGCTTGCCGTAAGGTATAAGAGTGAGCCTATTATTTTTTTATATATTGTTTGGATTATTTTTTTTTCCACTTTCATCCTTATCAATTTTTATGGCTACACTTAATGGGGTTTTCATCTTCAATTTCAAGCCTCGTTGTTATTTTACAGGCAAGGGACATTTACGCTCTACCAACCAGCAATCAATTTCAACAGCATATTCACACCTGATGGACATCAGCACAATGATTTCGGTTTCGAAAAATGTAACTAGTAATGACTCCTTTTACACATAGTGTGACTATGTACTTTGTTTCTTCCTTCAACATCAAGAAGCACAAGCTATATACAAGCGATGAGTCGTTCCAGTCGCGTGAAGAATCCGGTGGGGTGGGATGGGGAGATGTTGAGTTTAGATATTGTGATAATGATATTGATTAAACAAATTGTTCTTGAGTATACGTTATTAGAAAAACACATAAAGTTTCAGGCCTTTCGTGTTGGTATCAAAACTGAGATAGGTATGACCAAGGTATGGACCTTCTCCAATTCCTATATATATGTCATAAACATGGAAAGTTTATGTTTTACTGATTATATTGAGTTTGTTAATTTCTCACTGATTATTCTGAATATCTTATATGTGGACTAATAATATATTGAGCAAAATTCAAATATTTTGTTACAAATCGATTTTGGATTGTTTTGTATACATGGAAAGTTTTGGAGAGCAAAACACGGAAAGAAAATCAGATTGTTGTGCAAACAAATTTGGAGATCCAAACTTACTGATTATTGGAGTTCAATAAAAAGAAGATCGTTACCAGGAAGCACAGAGATCGATTGTCTACACAATCTTGTAATCATATTGCAATCAAAGAACAAAGAGCCAATTTACCATCTATAGATGTTCAACCCAGCTCCAAAAATATCTACAAGCTTAAGACGATAATCCTTTAGTGTTTTGTAGCTGACACACAACAATAAACACAAGCTGTTGCTATTGATTGACTGGAGAGTTGATCAAGACAACTTCATTGATTCAAAGTGACCGAACTAGAGGAAGACCCTCGCCTTGTTGAAGACAATGGTGCCAATTTATAAGGAGTACAATCCAGAAAAGTAAGGACCAGAGAAGTACGAGATGTTGTTACAAGGGATTAAAATTAAGGGTACAAGAGTTCTATCAAGGAGGATAGAAATTAGAGGTGCTGAGGCTTAATCTGGATAGAACAGGGTGTATTTAGGATGACATCTTAGGAATTGATACATGTTATAATTGGTGTTGATTGTGTTACCAGGGTGTTGATAATATAGGGATTCTTTGACATTGATATGGAGGATTGGTGAAGGAGAGGGAGAACGGTGTGTACTAGTGAAGGAGATCATAATACAAAGTTCTCAAACATCCCACTGGGTATTGGTTGCAAATCTCTTGTTCCATAGTTTTGAGCAATAGATGAACCAATATAAACATTATATTTACTCTCTTTTTATCGCTTTTGGTCTTGATCACACAAAAAACAAGCATACAAAACTGTTGATGATTTACAAACTAGTAAACAGGTTAAGAAAGACCCAGGTCTCCTAAAGATCCGGGCCTTCAACATCAAGAAAGTGAAAAAGAGTATCCTTTACAAACCAATAGGAGAGGAAGGTGAGGAAGAAGGAGAAGAAGGATGCGGAAAGGAGACGAGCAAGGAGAGGGGAGGGCAACGAGTCAAAGGGAGGAGATTGTAGTTTTCAAGAAATAATTTTTCGTGTGTACTTTTTTGTAATAGCGATAATTACCTATACGATTATTTTTTCAATCTTACTCACCTATAAAGTAACCAATATATTTTAATTACCTAGATGAGCACTTTTTCAAAATTAAAACAATTTCTGCCAAATGTGCCCTTCTCCATTCTAATAAATGCACTCTTTGAAACACTTGTTTTCCTTGAGAAAACCCTAGGTTCCCACCTCCATCACATCCTTCAATTTGCCTTCCTGCTCGTCGTCTCTCCAATATCTTCACCATTGATTTCATCCCACTCAAAATCACCTTAATCCGAACCCTAGATCTAGATCGAATGCATCCTTGAAACCAATGGAACCACAATTGGTGACCAAGTAGAAAACAAATTCGTCCGTTAGAATTTTGGTGTTGTCTATGAGATGATTGGAAGGGTGTTCGACACGTTGGTAGAGAAGGTAGAGATGAAGTCGACATGGTTGGATCGGAGATCAAGGTAATGGTCAGGGATGAGGCTGTTGACGAGTAGATGTTGAAGGAGGAGCAATTTCTGTTGGCGTATACTAATATTGACGAAGGCATTTTGTAATTCATTAAAGACTTACTCCGAATTCAATGAAGACGTACTACAATTTTGAGGGTGGATGGGTGTGGGGTCGCGTGGGGCTGATCGGGTTTCAATTTAAGTCAGGGTGACGATGAGCAGGTGGGATGATGTTGTGTTGAGTTATGAGCAGATGGCGATTCCACTTGGAGTACAATAAATTTTTTCTGACGTACAACTAAATTTTTTCTGACGTACAACTAAATTTTTCGACATATAACAAATTTAGTATACAACTAAATTTTTCTTGACGTACAACAAAATTTCTTGCGGGTTGCGACGATGGTGTCGACGAATCTGATGACGTTTAACGTGGGAAGGAAATTAGGGTTTTGGGAAAGTGTATTAATGTTGTATTTTTGGGAAGTTTATTTCTAGGGAGGAAATTGGAATGTTAGATATATTTTGTTCCATTTTATAAATATAAGGATAATTTTGATAGAAATTGTATATTTTTTATTTTTTTCAAAAGTGGCCTTGTACGTAATAAAAATATTATTATTGCTTTATGGAAAAATAAGATTGAAAAAGTGACCGTCTAGATAATTCTCTATTGATAATATTTTCTTAATTTTGGTAGTTTCAGACAATTTTCTTAAATATTTAAAAGTTAATAAATATCATGTCATGTCGTCATGTCGTTTATCAAACAGTTGGTTTGTGATATGAAAGTTTTGTGTAATTATATATCGAAAACCTTTTATATGGCAAAAGGTAGCCAAGATCGTGCTTCAAAGTCCAAAAAAATCATTTTATAGCAGAAATAATATGGATTGTGTTTGTGATACTTAATAAATCAACCTCACAAAAAAAAAGATCATAACATCCAACACAATTTTTCTTTTCTTGATTATGTGATTTTTCTTTACTGGATGAAATTTTATCTTTTTGACATTGATTTTAACAAAAAAGGATCATTTTCATCTCCTTCAAAATTTTTTTTAATCATCTTGTTTGGTGAATAATTATAAAAAAAAACACAATTTAAAATGATATTTTTAACTCTCGTAGAAGCCTCTTGGCTACCTTTTGCATCACAAAAGATTAGCCTATTATATATATATATATATGAAATTTTATCATTTTTACATGGGTTGTAACAAAAATTATAATTTTCATTTTCTTTACAGTTTTTTCTTAATCATCTTGTTTGGTGAACAATTATAAAGAAAAAAGAACAAAAACACAACTCAAAATGATATTTTTTACTCTCGTAGCTGCTTCTTGGCTACCTTTTACAATACAAAAGATAAGCCCAAAAGATATATATATACAGAAAATGATTTGTACTACAACAGCAGCGTACTGATTGCTGTAAATACTACATGTTAGTGATTTTATACTGTAAATTGATAAGTTTATATTGTACGTTGATAAATATATACAATGATATTTTAGTGTATTTTATAACTAAAATCCGATAATATATATTCAATAAAATACAATACAAACTTTTCAACATTCAATATAAATTTTTAAACTTGCAATATTGCAGCGGCGTACTAACTGCTGTTGCAGCACCAAGGACACACACACACAGATATATATATGGGGTTTGTGTGGTAGATTTTAAATCAATCAACATGACTGTCACGAACTGTTGTTCTTCATTTTGTGAACTGTTACTCTTTATCCTGTGAAGAACAACTTATAATTACAAAAACTCATGCAGTTCACAGGATGAAGAGTGACAACGTACGAGATGAAGGATAGTAATTCATGACAGCTATGTTGGTTGATTTTAAATCAACCCTGAACTTCCATATCAATATATAGAAAATAAGTGGTTATAGCCACTGCCACCAATTGGCTGCAATGTATATTTCATTTTTTATATTGTAAGTTGAAAAAATTATACTATAATTTGTCGAAAGTATACTGTCAAATTTTAGTTATAACATACACTAAATTTGAATTGTCATATTTATCAACTTATAGTTTAAAAAATAAACCTATAGTTTCACTGCAGCCAATTAGCTACCGTGGTAGTAGACCAAGTGCGCCGTTTCAATTTTAAATTCAAACGAGTTAGTTTTAAAGTGAGTCAACTGTAGCTACAGTGAATTATTTCCTTATTAATACAATGCACTTTTGTAAATTTCCTACAAGTACAATTTCAAATATATAATACATATATTTTAAACATTACCTTTTTATTTACAAATGTAAAACAAAATAATTTATAATCCTTCTCATAAAGGAAACAAATTATTTCATATCTTTCTTACAAAGGAAGGAAAATACTTCAATTTTGACTACTACGCCTTTGTCGGAATTGTCGTCTCCGTCTCCAATCTCGCCATTGTTCACCTCCTCTTTGTCAGTTGTCGATTGTAGGTTGTTCTCCTTCGTCGATTTTACAACAACAAATCCTCCGGCTCGTCGGTTGTACTCCCTCCGGTCACTGTTTGTACTCCTCTTCACCCTCCGTGCGATGGGCCGATGGTGACAGCGACGAAGGATATTTAAGGGAGGGGATCAAAATCGGTTGTACGTCTTCACCATCAGTGCGTTGAGCCAACAGTTGGACTGACGAAGGTTTTATCCATCAATCCCCCCTCCTCTTTGTTTGTTTAGGATCGTGATGGTGGTATGGCGAGGTAAGAAATTTGTTGGGAAAACTTCCCGTTTTTTGTATTTCTGTTTATTGTTGCTGAGGTGTATTTCTAAGCTTACAATTCCAAGCTATTTAAAGAAAAAAATCCATGCTTTGCCTAAACTAACACCTAAAATATTTTTATACAAAACAAACATGTTTTCTGGCCGGTGGAGATGAACAATGGCCAGTGTTAATGTGCGGCGTGTTTTCTCCATTTCAAAGTTAGGACTAACACTCTTCCACCTTTGTGCGATAGGCCAGGATGGCGAGAGGGATGGCGACGACGAGGAGGAAACGGTGAGATGATTTTAGATTCATCTTCACGATCTCCGATGCACACGTCATCTCCACCTATAGGAGACGACGACGAAGCTCAAAGGCAACAATGGCGACGGAGCTCGATGACAGGTAGGAGTTTGGAGTAGTGGAACAGACTGAGCGGTGGCGATGGTGATCAGAGTACAGAGAGGATAGATGGAGATCGCGGGTGGGGTTGGGTGAGGGGATGATGTGGTGGTGTTAACGGAGAAGAAAACTAGGGTTTGGGGTATGTATTTATTTAAATTTACGAAGTTAGGTTTGGTAGAAATTGTTTTAAATTTGAAATCATGTGTTTGTTGGAAAATAAAATCTTACGGTGTACTTTGAGAAAATAAGTTGAAAAAAGTGTATTTATAGGTAATTAACTCTTAGTTTAATGTTACCTATTTCTATTATGTTCTTACATCCCGTGTAGTGTACGGGTTAGTATTCTAGTATATATCTAATTACAAAACTTCTCTCTCACGACAAAAGGCAAACCATCAATTTTTTTCCAAAAAAAAAAATCTATTCAAGTTTTTTGTAGTCAACAAAGCTTCAAAGCTATGACATTTTCTATTGCTGATGCTGTTTTATAAATGGAACTACGGTTCCCATTGTTTAAAAAATATTACGGTTAATTATTGGTGTTGAGTTCGATATGTTTATTTGATGAGCACGATGTATGTTAAATTCCATTTAATTCATTTGATTGAAAGTTATTGGTGGATGTGGATGATTTAGGATTTGAAATGGTACCTTCATGATGATGTATGCAGATCTTATCTTTATTTTTACATAGAGAAACAGTTTTTTTATGCCCTTAGATGTCGAACCCTGACCTTACGGTTAGGAAAAAAGCGGAATCAACTTCACTTGACCTATTATTAGAAACGCCTATATTCTGATCTAAAAACCTATTATATATGTTAGAGTGAAGACGAAGGTAATGAAGAAAACAAAAGACGGAAAATGACTCCATATCTTTCCAGCTAAAAAGCCGAGTTGTTTTACAGAATGGCACTGAGGGGAAATGACTCTTTCCAGCCAAATGGCCGAGGTGTTCCAATACACTTACAGACACTTTTTGCTTGATTCTTTTCCTTATTACAATTCTTTGTTTAAATAGCAGCCTTGGGTGGAGCTTTGTGGGCACACTTGTTGTGATTGCTGCTGAATTAGTGGGAACTTCTTGGGTGGAACTCATGGACACGCTTTGCTATAATTTCTGCTGAATTATTGGGATTTCCTTGGATGGAGCTTGTGAGCTGCTGCTGGACTGTGGCTTTGCATAGACAAGAATCTTGTTCGGTTCCTTGTTCGATTGTTCTTCAATTGTAATCGGACCACTATCATTTGTATGTGCTTCTTCTACTTGTGTACCTGTAACATTATCCTCCCCTTGGAGACTTGCCTTGTCCTCAAGGCTGAAGGAAGGAAATTGTTGTAAGAAATCAGCATAATCGATCCATGTGGCCTCCTCCATTAATGTATTTTTCCATTGTACCAGTACTTGTGTGACCATGGTAGCCCCTTTTAGAACCTGCCTTGTGGTCAATAGCTTGACGGGTCCATAACTTGGGGTGTTCTGGTGGTGTTCTTTCTACCGGGTGGTCGTCCACTACCTTTTTAAGTTGTAATACATGGAAAACCGGATGAATACGGCTCTATTCTGGAAGTTGCAGTCGATAAGCAACTTTCCCAATTCGCTGGAGGATGAGAAACGGGACATAGTAACGTGCTCACAATTGTTTTGTGCACACTAGTGGCGAGGGACTGCTGGCGATGCGACCGCACCTTAAGATACACCCGATCTCCTTCATTATATTGGACCGCTCGACGGTGGTTATTAGCATATCGCACCATTTGCTGTTGAGCGTGCCAGAGGTTGTGCTTGAGTTGTCGGAGGATCTCGTTGCGGTCCCGAAGGTGGGCCCTAAGAGCCTCCATGCGAATTTCGCCCGGAAGAGACTGGAGAATAGTCGGAGGGGGCCTTCCGTAGACTGCCTGAAAGGGGGATATCCCAGCTATGGATTGGAAAGAAGTGTTGTACCAAAGTTCTGCCCAGGTGATCCAGTTGGCCCCGCTGCGTGGTTGTTCCGAAGCAAAGCAGCGCATATAAGTTTCCAAGCAGCGGTTCAGGACCTCAGCGGAACACATTCTGAGTGTGGTGCGATGTAGCTTGAACAGCTACTGCCAAAAGAAACTTGTGAAGATGGGATCACGATCGCTAACAATAGAGCGAGGAATCCTGTGTAAGAAAACCACTTCTTTTGCAAATAATTGTGCAACAGAGAGAGCCATATAAGGATGCTTGAGGGGTAGAAAATGTCCATACTTGGACATCCGATCGACGACTACCAGGATGCAATCAAACCCTTGCGAGTTAGGCAAACTTGTGATGAAGTCCATGGCAATATCATCCCAAATCCTCTCCGGGATGGGTAACGGCTGAAGCAAGCCGGCTGGGGAGGATGTCTCATACTTTGTTCGTTGGTAAGGTAGGCAGTTGGAGACATACTCCTGAACAGAGCGCATCATGTTACGCCAATAAAGAGTGGCTGCTCGACGGCAATATGTGCGAAAATCTCCCGAATGACCACCCATGGGCGTGGAGTGGAACTCCTCCAGCAGTTTGGCGATCCATGGCGATACTTCAGTGAGCACCAAACGACCCTTATAATAGAGGCGTTGTCCGAGCAGAGCGTAAGACGGATGGGCTTGAGGATCATGCTGCAAAGCTTGGATAATTGGACCGTAGATCGGATCGGAGGAGAGATTGGTCTGTGCTGATCCCCGTCTGTCCATAGCGGTCCAGATAGTGCCATGAACAAGCCATTGTCGGCCTGTCGAGATAAGGAGTCAGCGGCAGCATTGGAGGAGCCAGATTTGAATTCCATTGTGAAGCTATATCCCAAGAGTTTCGCCAACCAAAACTATTGGGCCGGTGTTCCAATCTTTTGAAAGAGAAGGTGTCGGAGACTACGATGGTCGGTGCGGACCACAAACTGCCTACCTAATAAGTGCGGCCGCCAATGTTGAATTGATAATACTAAAGCCCTGAGTTCCGCTTCGTAAGCGGAAGTTGTGCGAGCCGTGGCGGAAAAAGCTTTACTAAAATATGCCACTGGTCGACCTTCTTGCATCAGGACCGTCCCGATGCCTATCCCTGAAGCATCATATTCAATGACGAAGGGCTTGGTAAAATCAGGTAAGATGAGCACTGAGGCGGTGACTAGGGCTTGCTGGAGAGTTGTGAATGCCACACTTGCCTCTGGAGTCCATTGGAGCACATCCCCTGACTCTTTCTTGAGCAATCTTGCCATAATAGCGAGTGAGACCTAAGAAGTCCCTGATGGCCCGGACAGACTTGGGCCGAGGCCAGCAGAGGGCACTGGCTACCTTATCGGGGTCCATGGCAACACCATTGGCCGAAAGAATATGACCTAGATAGGCAATTTATTGTTGTCCGTAGGTGCATTTCTTCTCATTTGCTCGGAATTGGTGTTCCCCAAAGTAGCCAAGACTGTTTCCAGATGGTTGAGATGATCCTGCCAAGAGCAGCTGTAGACGAGGATATCGTCGAAAAAGACCAATACAAATTTACAAGATAAGGGCGGAAGAGGTCGTTAATTGTGGCCTGAAATGTGGCCGGGGCGTTGGTCAGACCGAATGGCATAACGAGGAACTCATAGTGGCCATCATGGGTGCAAAAAGCAGTCTTTGGAATCTCCTCTAGACACACATGGATTTGGTGATACCCAGAACTCAGGTCTAGCTTTTAAAAGTAGGAGGCACCATGTAATTCATCAAGTAGCTCTTGAATCACCGGAATAGGATATTTATCGACGATAGTTGCACGATTGAGCTCGCGATAATCAACACAGAAACGCCAGCTGCCATCCTTTTTACGGACGAGCAATACGGGATTGGAGAACGGACTGGAACTTGGTTGTATGATTCCTACAGTGAGTATTTCAGAGACCAATCGCTCGATTTCCTCCTTTTCAGTATGACCATAGCGGTATGGCCGAACGGACACGACGTGAACTCCAGGCTGCAACTTGAACGGGTATGATCCTGTGGTTGAACTGGTGGCAAGCCGACAGGGTCCCCAAAAACAGTTGGAAATTTGGCTAAAATTAACTCTAATGCTTGCTGCTCGGAGGGGTAAATAGATGGTGGTTGATGTGGCTGAGCTGGGTCAGGTCGGAGGTTCCACAAGAAGGCACAGAACTCGGCATCATTTGTTCTCAACAAAGATCGCAGGGTAGTAGGAGTCTGGGCTAAGGACGCATCGCCTTGTAGAGTGTGCACCGTCCCCGAGCTTCAAAAGTCATGGTGAGTGTCGCCCAATTGACCTTCACATCCCCTAGCATGCGTAGCCAAGTAACTCCCAATATCGCATCTACACCACCAAGCCCAAAAACATAGAAGCTAGTCGTGACCGTCAAGGAGCAGAGTGAGAGTGTGAGTGCTGGGCAGTCACCGAGCGTAGGAGAGCGTCGTCCATCCCCCAAACATACATTGAAGCCGAAAGTGCGGTCATCGACTAATGGCAAGGAGGAGACCAATGAGTGGGATATGAAGTTATGGGTTGCCCCACTATCAATCATAACCACAATCTGCTTGTCCCCAATTTGTTCACAGAGCTTCATTGTCCGTGGGCCAGAAATACCTCCCATTGAGTAGCAAGACAGAGCCATAAGGGCAGTGTGGTCGGTCTCGTCCACGGGCTGGCCGTCGTCTTCCAATTCTAGGGCTTCGAAATTGCTAATGCCAATGTCATCTTCAGAGCCGCCAATCAACGCTCGGAGCTCCTTGTTGGGGCACTCGTGCAATGGAAAATTTGGTTGTTTACACTTGAAGCACAAGCCCTTACTGCATAAATTTAGTTAGTCCTGATGGAATAATCGACGAGTGGGGTGAGTTTTAAGTGGCTGCAATGATGGAACTGAGAGGGCTGGAGGAGGTCAGCTCGATGGTTGAAGAGGGCGATCGCCACTGCGAAAGGGTCGAGGAGCAGGGGTGACTGGTTGGTCGACTGCCGTTGGGCGCATGCTAGTGGGCGCGGCTCTCGGGAGGTGGTGGAAGGGGCGGGGGGGGTTTGGGGGTTGTGGGTAACGGTTGATGGCGCTAGAAGGGAAAAGGTGGAGCTCGACTTCGATCAAGCGGGATATCTCCATGGCTGGAGTTGGTAATGTGGAGCTGTGGAGCCCGGAGCTCCGGCTGGAGTCCATGGAGAAAATATCCCAAGTAGTAGGCATCGCATAGCCTGGGAACCTGAGTAACCACTTCGATGAATTCGTCAATATACTCGTCCACTGATGCTGATTGAGTATCCGAAATAGACGCTCGTATTCTTTACCGGTCCGTCTCCCGTCGTATCGCTTAATCAACTCCATAGTGAGCATTTTCCAGGTCATGTTCGGTGTTGTTTGGCATAACCAGCGTAGCCAATGGAGGGCTGACCCTTCCATACAAATCATCGTCAAGGGAACCTTTTGGCACTCCGTTGTTTGTTTCATTTCAAAATATTGTTCTGCTCGAGCAATCCACCCAATTGGATCAACGCCATCGAACACTGGCAGTTCAAGGCGGCGGGGAAGAGTAGTTAGACTAGTTGGGGTCATTGCGGAATGGCTTGCTGCCACTAACCCAGAAGTGGCTGATTCTGGAGCGGGCAGCCCAGCTGTGGCGGAGGTGAGGGCATGGACCTCACGGAGTAAGGAACGAATGTTGGCTAGTGAATCTTCATAACGGTCCATACGGGTAGAGACTGACGTTATCATCTTCTCTAACTCATCAAAACGAGATTCAGCCATTGAGCGTGTGGTGGGCATATAAATATGTTGCGGCAGGTCGGACCAATTTGTTAGAGTGAAGATGAAGGTCATGAAGAAAACAGACTGGTGAAGACGGAAAATGACTCTATAGCTTTCCAGTCAAAAGGCCGAGTTGTTTTACAGAATGACACTGAGGGGAAATGACTCTTTCCAGCCAAATGGCCGAGGTGTTCTAACACACTGCCGAGTACAGACACTTTTTGCTTGATTCTTTTTCTTATTACAATTCTTTGTTTAAATAGCAGTCTTGGGTGGAGCTTTGTGGGCACACTTGCTGTGATTGCGGCTGAATTAGTGGGATCCTCTTGGGTGGAACTTATGGACTTTCTTTGCTGTCATTGCTGCTGAATTATTGGGATTTCCTTGGATGGAGCTTGTGGGCTGCTGTTGGACTGTGGTTTCGGCCTTCTTGCATAGACAAGCATCTTGTTCGGTTGTTCTTCAATTGTAATCGGACCACTATCATTTGTATGTGTTTCTTATGCTTGTGTACCTGTAACAATATAGAATGTTCAACAACCGTTCTAAAAAAAAGAACCCATAGTTTCAAGACTTTTTCGGAATGTTTGTGTGGCCCGTTCTAAAAAGGGTTTTTGGAACCGATTGCCCTACAAAAAACTATTTGGAATGTCACTTTATTGGAACGGTAAGTAACAGTTTCACCTTTTCATTTACTTTTCAGAACGATAATTTAGAGCTTTTAGAATGGCCGAGCTCCGTTCTATATGTTATTTGAGAAGAATCTCAAATATTCACTGCGTACGACTTTTTCACTATGTGCAAATGTTTGCCTTGTACGTAACTTTGCTGCTCTGCCTCAATATGCTAACGGTTGAACAACTGACATTTATTCTAAATCGGGTCCGTCTGCCTTATTGACTGAGTCCATTCTATAGTCCCTGAAGTCCACTTTATTGCCTCGTTCAACCCTTCGGGCCTGAAGCCTCCAAGTAGTATGCACTCTGCTATCTACTAATCTTTACTCTTCTGCCTTTGAGCCTAAGCCTCTGCTGCCTTGGTGACATTCTCAGAGTTATTTTTCTTATCATTAATTTCTACGAGACCTGTTGTCTACTCTTATAATCTTTTCCTAAATTGGTGATAAGAAATCATTTCTAGAGATAGATAAAATCGAATACAAAAATAAGTAAAGAAAGATTACATTGTTTTTTGAAAAAAAGATCAGATTATCTAAAAATTTGAGCTGAACGCCTTCCTCAGTATACTTAGACACGTAATAACCTTCACCTTTTCTTCTCTTTGCGTCATAGTGATATGGAGACCTTGACCTTTCTCTTCTCTTTAGCTCATACTTAAACACGTTGTTGTCGTTGTTGTTGTCCTTCTTCTGATCTTTCTTATCTGATGCTCTCTACTTTTCTGAGCATGGCTTCTTTGGGGCTCTCTTTTGATTTCCTGTGATACTCTCCTGACCTGTGGTAATATCTAGAATCCCCTTGTAGAACTGAGACTACTAGCCTTCTCCTCTGATCTTTTTTTTTTATCTTTCTCTTTTAATATTTTGTTGTTCTCTTTGTTCTGTTGTCAGCTCTGTTGCTGTTAAACACATTTTTAAGCATGTTTTCCTTAATTATGTTTCTATATTTATGTCGTATTTTATGTCCTTTTAGGTTGGCTTTAGTTTGTTTTGTATTTTTGATCTATGGATGTTGGTTTTCTTGTTTTATTTGCAGGAATGAATTTTGACCAATGATGATTAAAATTGGATAGAAGAGGAGTGTTGCAGATATATTTTATGCAAATTAAAGATGATTTCGTACATAATGTTGATAAATATGCTGGATTGGAACTAAAAATGAGCTGGTAAGAGATCAGAGAACGTGTGGAGCAAATTTTAAATTTTGAAAAATGATCATTTTCAAGCCCTGTCAGCCCTTGAATCATTCGATGGACGTGAAATCTGCTCGACAGAAAGACGTTTTTTGTTTTATTTAAACGAAAAAATTATCCGAAAGTATCACTTTGTTAAAATAATGCCCAATAAATACCCCACTATTTCATGGACATGAAATCTACTTGACATGTACGCATTGGAGAATGCACGTCTGAAGTGAGAATTTATAATCCATAAGAACAAAGTGTGATCCAAGGACAAAGTGGCTATTTTTTTTGAATATGTCAAGAAGTCTAAGAGTTATATATTTTATTGTTCATCTCACATCACTAAGATCGTGGAATCAAGGAACGCGAAATCTTGGGAGCGATCAATCTTGGGGCATAACCCTTGAGAAAGATCTTACAAATCCTTAACCATCCACTTCAAGCTATAAATTGATTATTGTGTACAACACCCCTCCAGCTCTACTGGTTGTTGAACAACCAATCAATGAGTTTCCATAAGATGCTAATATATAGACATAGTAGATCCACCTACTCAATAATATTGAACTGGTAGTTGCACAAGATGTTGCTCAAGATATTGAACACCCAGTTGCACAAGCCATTGTTCAATATGTTGAGTAGTCCATTGCTCAAAATGTTCCTCAAGAACATGTAGATACAACATTAAAGAGATCTATTAGGGTAAAGAAGTTAGCAATTCCTAAAGATTACAATGTGTACCTACAAGAGTGTGACTATGAAATTACAAATGAGAATGATTATAACACGTTTTCTGAAGTCATGAGTTGCAATGAATTCACATTGTTGTACATTGCCATGAAGGGAGAGATGAATTCTATGGCATCAAATAAAGTCTAGGATTTGATATTATTGTCTGATGGTGCTAAACCTATTGGTTGTAGATGGGTTTTTAAAACCAAGAAAAACTCATTGGGCAACATCGAGAGATATAAAGTCAGACTTGTTGGCAAAAGATTCACTTAAAATGAGAAAAACGATTACAATGAGACATTTGTTCATATATCCATAAAGGATTCCCTTCGTATTATTTTGATATTGGTTGCCCATTTCGATATGGGTTTGCATCAAATGGATGTGAAAATGGTGTTCCTCAATGGACATCTAAAGGAGGAGATTTACATAAAACAATCTGAAGGATACCCCTCTAGTAAAGGTGAGCATTTAGTATGCAAGCTCAAAAAATCTATATATGGATTGAAATATGCATCCCGTCAATGAAATTTGAAATTTTATCATGTTGTCTCTTTATTCAGCTTCCTTGAGAACATCAAGAATGAATGCATATATAAGAAGATCAGTGGGAGTAAGATTTATTTTCTTGTGCTATATAGAGTTGATATTTTCCTTGCATCTAACGATAAGGGAGTGCTAAATGAAATGGATCAGTTTTTCTCTAAAAAATTTTACATGAAAGATATGAGTGATGCTTCTTATGTTATAGACATTAAGATTCATAGAGATAGACCTCGTGATATTTTATAACTATCTCTAGAAACCTATATCAATAAAGCCTTAGAGAGATATCAAATGAAAAATTATTCATGAAGTATAGCATTTATGGTGAAGGGTGATAGGTTTAGTTTGAACCAATGTCCTAAGAATGAGTTCAAAAATGAACAAATGAACAACATTTCATATGCTTTTGTTGTCGGAAACTTAATGTATGCTCAAGTTTACATTCAACCTGGCATTGTCTTTGCAATGGAAATATTGGGACGATACTAGAGTAATCCAGGTATGGACCACTAGAGAGTTGCAAAGAAATACTCGAGGTGCTAAGAATTACATGCTTACATATAGACAAACTGGTAGTTTGGAAGTCATTGGCTATTCAGATTCGGAATTTACTGGTTATATTGATTCTCATAAATCAACATCTGGATATATTTTCATACTTGTTGACGGATCTATTTCTTGGAAGAGTGCAAAGGAGACTTTGGTTGCTATTTTCATTATGGAGACTGAGTTCATTGATTGTTTTGAGGCATCTCGCATGGTGTGTGGTTGAAGAGTATCATGTCTGGCCCAAAATCTTGTGGATTCTATTGTAAGGCCGACAAAAACCTTTTGTGACAATTTAGCGGCAGTTTTTTTTGCTAAGAATTGCAAGTCGACTGGTCGAAGCAAGACTATCAGCGTAAAGTACTTAGCATTGAGAGGTCGTGTCAAGGACAAGGCAATGGTCATAGAGCATATCCCTAGTGAATTGATGTTAGTTGATTCTTTAACTAAAGGTATGTCACCCAAGATTTATAAGGATCAGGTCATGTATCTAGGATGGGACTTGGTCCTATCATATGATTGTCGTTGTAATGACAATGTTTATGAAACACTTATTCATTTATTGATGTTATTCTTATTCAGTAATGTAAATTCTTTACTTTTATGGAGAATAACAATACCTGTTGGATATAAAATAAACATTGGTTTATTCATTAAGTTATGATATCACATATGGATGAATATTAAAGAAATATGATGCATTGTAATACGTGAAGATATTCCTTGTTCCAAAGATCATATTGTCATGATTCGTGTATTTTATTTTATTTTTATTAAGTGAGTGGTGACAGGGTTAATTTTATGTGTAAAAAATATTGGATCAAAATATTAATTCAATGATCCAACTTTCATATGTTTTGGACAAGCTCAAGTCACCACCGATATCCCACTCCCGAATATTCTAGTGATATCTTCCCACAAATTTCAATAACTGACTTAGTTTGGTTACATATTTAGATCAAGTACTTTTCTGCGATTAAAAACACCATCTAAATTGAGAGTAAATTGCTTTAATAGCAGTTCTCATAGAGTTTTGCTCGTAATTTTCTTCATCCAGTAGACGTGTACTTGAACAATTATAAAAAATAGATTTTATGATCTATCACTATTCGGATGAATCGAAGATTTTTTTTAGTTACAAACTATATGTAGCAGGTTGGATGATCCATTAGCTTGTCAAACTCATCAAGGCTCGGACACTATGACCACTGGGATATCTGAAGGCACCGGTCTCTCGTGGTTCAGATCAAGCATCTGAATGCCTACCTCTTGACCACTACGCCTCTGTGTAGAACAGTTGGCGTGTTCCTGTGAAGGCGTCGACAGATTCAGATTAGGCATCTCAATGACTACCACTTGATCACTATGCCTCTGTGTAGTACTCAAGTTGGCATGTTCTTGTAAAGGAGTCGACGTCTCTCCATGGCTTGCTGGGCTCGGATGGCATCGACTTTGTGGTGAGTTAGGGCCAAAATAGCTCGAGGGAGTTTGTGGATCCGGAGCATGTGGTGAGTTCAGAGCAACAGACGTATCATGGACATCGCTTCTTCGAAAGGTATGAGAATTGAGATTTGGTTGGTCGAAAATTTTTAGCAGTTCTTTTGTTCTTGACCAGAAGGACTTGTTGGGATCTGCATGTAACCATGAACTCCTATGCTCGTAGAGGAACCGCGTGACGAATGCAATGAGAGCTAGAATGGCCGCTAGCCCCGTTATCATGAACAATCCCCAGAAGCTATCTAGACCAAGACTAGTTGAGGAAACTGAGGCACCTGAATCAGCACAGTTATCTTGTTGGCCGAACCATGCATTCTCGATTTCCACCATCTTATTGCCTTCAGTCACGTTGAGGATCGCACGTGAAATATCTGATACCAGAGGGGAACCGATTGGAAAGACCTAGTAAAGAAAGGAAATACATCAACGGAAAATTCACATAATCAGTTGCTGTATGACAGCAATACGTGACAAGCAATGGCTGCCGCCAAAACTGCAACTCTTTAGCCTTCAATTCAAGAAAGACTATGTACTTAAGTAAAACATGACTATTGCCTTTCAAAAACAAAAACAAACAAAAAAAAGAGTCAAATATGACTATAGTTAGTGTAGTCATCATGCGGCATGCGGTCTCTGCTATGTGGAGAGTGGAATGAGGATACTTACAAAGCCAAACCCATCTGTCTTATACGTTGGTGGAACTGTTGTATATTTCGAGCAACTCGATGCAAGAAACAGCTTTAAGTAGGGGATCTCATCGAACGCTGCTGCGATCCCACCATTCTCGGTTCCTTTTGTCAAAAGTTCATCCAGATCATCAGCAGAATTATAAATTCTAAGCCTCGACTCCTCGAAACCCATCTGCTTCAAAAATCCCAAGACAAAGGATCCTCCTTGGTATCCCACATATGCCTTTTGTTTGATAAGTTCATTCACATCAGTTACTACAGGTTGTAACTGATCCACCGTGAGCATCGACGCCAAGCTAGCTGTATAACTCTGGGTCAGGATGAGAAGGACGAATATCCAGATGATTACCACAAACCTTGTTAGATTGTTGAATACATGCGGACCTGAATCAATTCACGACATTACAACAATATCAACAAAACAGTATCGACGAATGATGATAGACAAGGAAGTTAATCAGCAAAGACTTTTGAGTTAGCGTAATGAGCCACAAAGAGACTTGTGACTCACCATGTGAGAAAACCATTGTCGAAAATGAGTAGAACAGGCTGTTGCCTACTTGGTTTTGTGGCGGCCCTCGAAATTGTGGATTTATCCTATGTTCGAGTAACCAAATGACGAACGCAATGAATCCAAAAAATAAGAAGCTTGTAATCCACAACTCCGAAGACAAGGGCCTCAAGAAGATCCATGCCTTCCGCTTATTACTTCCTCTAACAGGCACAAGCATGGTTACGCCAGATTCTGTGTATGGCAATGTGAAATCTACGTATAATGATCTGTTAGCAATTATGGTGGTGTCGCCGACCACTGCGTCATACTTCTGCAATGAACCAGAAAACGAATGAATGTTATTGCACGTACAAGACAACAAGAGTTGAATGTGCCACAGCAGAAAGTTCAAATCTTGATTGGTGCTAAAGCACTAAATCTTATTCAGGGGGCGGCATGAATTGATTGATTTCAGAGTCAACCCGATTAGCAACTTGTTTTACGACAAATAAAGCATTTGTTTCCCATTTGGAACTGCTTATGCATGAAAGGAAACCATAGCTTATGCCACTTGAAGTTCAAGAGTGGCGCTAATAGTACTTGGTTTTCAAGCTAGCGCCCAAACCAAAACGAGATGAAACTCGTTACCTTAAGGTAGACTTGATCGATCAGATCATTGTATGTTCCTGCCATCTCACCATCAGATTTCTCGAACGGAGCAAACTCAAAAGGGACCGCGTATGGCAGCTTCGCAATAACAGCCTCAAATACGTCAATGCAGTATCCAGTAACCGAGGTAGAGTTGGTGCTAGGATCCTTTGTGACCGTCACAAATTGAGGAAAACCATTCTTCACAGGCACGCCTATCTGCAATTTCTTCCCACTAGTCGGAACAACCCAACCCTTGGGAACAAACGTGCTGTCTCCTGGCCATATAATGGCTCCGAGATTGGCCTTCGAGGTGGAGTACACTCTTGTTTTTGTATGTCCTGAATTCAGATGTCTAACTATTCCTCGATCTTCCGTCCAAAACCCAATTTCCTTCTCACCCCTACCAATGACATTTATAAACTGAAACACCATCGGGTCTAGCTGCCCGTTGATGAGACTGAAGTTGCCGCTGAGGCCTCGAAAACCTGTGCTTAGGATTGCCTCCAACAGCTCAGGTCCTGCTTGGGATACGCCTATTTTGGAGAGATCCGTAGATGAGATCGAGCTGTTAGCTTCATCATGAGTTACGAGGCTTTTAATATGAACATGTTCGATTGCTCTGGCTAACGCGGAAGTAGCATCATACGCCCAGAGTCCGAACACATCCAACTGTGGATTCAGAACAGTTGGATTATCATGTACGAACTGTCTCTGCCAACGAACAGTGAAGTTGCTGAGAAGAGGTGTCGACGGGACATAGGACTTCACACCCAATACTCCCTGCAT
>LIEC01011330.1:0-56114 GCA_001925005.1 Drosera capensis
GATTTTGGACTAGCAAGAACAACCTCAGAGACTGATTTCATGACTGAATATGTCGTAACTCGTTGGTACCGAGCACCAGAATTGCTTTTAAACTGCTCTGAGTATACCGCTGCAATTGATATTTGGTCTGTGGGATGCATACTTGGTGAAATATTGACCAGAGAGCCCCTGTTCCCTGGAAAGGATTATGTTCATCAGCTGCGGCTGATCACAGAGGTATTTTCTGGTTGTGAATTAGCTATCATCTGTTTTCGATGACTTCTTTTATGTTATAGTGAACCATGTGTGCCTCCTGTTTTTTGACGGTATCTGACTAGATGTTCTGTTGTTCACTTTGCCTCTTTGAAGCTCATAGGTTCACCTGATGATTCCAGTCTAGGCTTTCTTCGAAGCGACAACGCCAGGAGATATGTTCGGCAGCTTCCACAGTTTCCGAAGCAGAACTTCTCAGTCAAATTTCCCAATGCTTCTCCTTTGGCTGTTGATTTGTTGGAGAAAATGCTCGTCTTTGATCCCAACAAGAGAATAACAGGCAAGTGTTATCGGAATAAAATTTGAATTTGTCTTTGTTGTTGCATTTGCTGAGATGCTGGCTTGCTTCTTTTGGTTATTTCAGTATTAGCCCTATTGGTTTGACTTGTGGATCACTATTTTAGTCATCTGATTCTGGGTTCAACTGATTGATGTAATGGTCTTCGTGGCTAAGTTTGTCGTTGGCTACTTTGCTGCGGAGTTGAACCGTTATTGCGGATTCGTATGTCTTATTTAAGGATGCAGTGCAAACATCAAATTTCTTCGCAATATATGTTTAATCACATCAAATGTTTGTTTCTTTGATTGTTCTCAGTTAACGATGCTCTTTGCCATCCATACTTGGCGCCACTCCATGACATCAACGATGAACCGGTCTGCCCTCAGCCCTTCAATTTCGACTTCGAACAACCATCATTCACAGAGGAAAACATCAAGGATCTTATTTGGAGGGAGTCTTGTAAATTCTATCCCGACCCTTAGTTGGTAGACCTGAACACGTTCCTTTATCGCGAGAGTTCATGATACATCTAGTCTTTGTTGATCTGCTATAGACTGAGTTCTTCAATCCCCTGTACCCTGCAAACCGCTGATCGAGATACCTTGCGCTATAGGATGGCAGTCAATGTAGATTATTCTGCAGATCGCAGGAGCTGGAAGTCGGTGTTGATTGGTGAAAGGAGGAACTTTTAAGCTGAAGGTCGTGTGCTTATTTTTTACTGAGTGTTGTCAAGGGTTGCTGATTGAGTTTGTTTTTACTTGCTGTATTTGTTGTTTGAAACGAGATCTCTTGTTCGTTTCGGCTTGAGAACAGTACTTATATACATGATGTGAAGATGATAGCGTGCAATTGGAGACCTGATACAATATACATAGTTCTATCAAATGGTAGTCACTTGTCAATTTTAATACTCCTACAATGGATTTTTCATCGCAAGGATTCGAGATATGATATAGGGTTCCCCGGTCACAATTCTTGACAGCTGAGGTTTTGGCACATTGATGCATATCAGACCTTCCGAGCGTCGCATATCTGACCTTTCGAGCATTTAGAAAGAAGGCGGCGAAAAAAATGAACAGTCTGAGCTCACATGATTCATGCTTGACGATGATTCATCCTCGAGCCCAACTCTGAGTTTGAAAGGCTCTATTTAAAAGGTAAGCGTTACACAGGAAGGCAATATCCACCGGATCATGTTTTATATTGCTGCTCCCTGCCTGCAAAAGAATCCCTAAGGCAAAATAATTGATTCTGCAGTCCAGGACAATCTTATTCTAGAATATGCTAGTGCTCTTTCGTTTCAAAATTATTGTAAATTTGATAAGTATATTGATGTAAAATTTTATACGTGTACAACAATGAACACGTAACCGTGAGCTCGAAAACCCAGTAACACAGGATACACGTCCATCTCAGGGGTCCGGCATGCTTATTATATCATGCGTTTCCTATGCACAAACAGGATGCAATGCAAGCAACACCGAGCAATCATATGCCAAGCAGGAACGTATAAATTACATACAAGATAATATCTCAAGTCAAACAGGTTAATCCTTTTTCCGTCATCAATAGCCTTTATTAGGGTTTTTAAAGCTCGTCAATATTTCGTGTCAAGTCATATTAATTCTCATGACTTTTACAGGTTAATGACATGATCTGTCATGCCATATTGATTCTCATGATTTTTACAGGTTAATGGCATGGTTTGTCACGTCATAATAATTCTTATGATTTTTACAAACTAATAGCATGGGAGGAGTTACAACAGAAATTTAATGTTATCAATATCGTCATACTAATAACAATTAAACAAAAAGGATGGTCGCTGTAGTCGATCAAGGACAGTTAATGATAATCAAACACGCCCACCAATTATATTTCAATTGATGCCGCTGCGTGCACGCGAAGGGGGTTTCTATCCCTCCCTAGCTAGTTCAGGGTCTGTAACTCTCCCACTTATTGTCATTTACAGGAATGTCTTCATGTTCAGGTTTTCAGGATTTTCAAGCATGTAGCATTAAATTAACCGTATTAATTTTCATGTACGAAAGGATTCAAGATTTTCAAGGTTCACAAGATTCTCGAGATTTCATGCGTATACCATGAAATTTATTACTTAATTTCCATGTACAGTAAACATTTGTTTCGACATTCATATTTCAAGATTTTCATGCATATAATATGATATTAATCATATTAATCCATGAATAACAGACGACTATCATGGTGTTCATAATTCATATTATATTTCGTATCGTTCACTTGAATTTTCAGGATTTATAGTTCGTTGCAATAAACATAATCCACTTGCGCACGATATCACATGTCAAGAGCAAACAAGCAATATTCAGGAATCGTTATTAAAACTCTATAATATTCTACAGGTTGCATCGTTACCCTTTTGGCAAACAAATCAAGTCAATCAAGTACATCATAATTTTATTCTTTTATTTATCATGCAGGTACGTGATTATCCAAACACATAAATCAAATCACGCATAACTTAGGGTAACGATGTGTGTTACAATGTCATAACTAAAATTCTGAAATTAATCTAAAGCTCAATCCTGCTGTTGTATAACGTCAGTACCTCTTCACGGTCTTTGTTCTTCTCGAAGGCTAGGTCAAAACTTGTTAGGCCAATCAATTTGAGAGTATTTATATCGATGGATCGTCAACAAGGACGTTCCAAATATGGAGAAAAAGCCAAAACAAAACAAAGGCAGTTTTTTTTTTATAGCTTTTTTAGCCCTTATAAATAAAAATACAAAAATTCTATAATTCTATTATGATAACAATACCTGGTATCATTCCCATGGAATTTATCTATCGATTGTACCTGGTATCATTCCCGTGGAATTTATCTATCGATTGATTGTGACATCGTCTCACTGGCCGACCTTGACCCCTGTTATTGGGAGGTCATATCTAGTATTCAGAGTTTGCCTCGATTTGGTACCACTCTCGCGGCCCGCACCGAAACAGTGCTTTACCCCTAGATGTCCAGTCAACTGCTGCGCCTCAACACATTTCGGGGAGCTAATTTGAGAGTATTTATATCGATACATCATCGAAATATTTATGGAAGCGTATGAGATTTTCGCGGGATTCTTGCATCGTTCAAAAAATATCTTATCATATTTAAAATATATACTTCCTAATTTAAAATATTTCGGAACATGTGAGACGTCAAATGTGGATTTGGGCAACAGGCCATAAACTATTGTTAGTGTACCAGCAACAGGCTGGTTTACATTAGTATTAAAATAAGCTCTGTCCGTCGTCGTGATAGCACCGACTAATAGTTGACATAATCAGTTCCTGAAGTTGAAGCATATTGTTTCTGAAGCATTATTCATCTCTTCCGTTTTTTTCTCATAAGAAATAACCAGATCAGTTCCAGAAGTTGAAGAGATGGCCGCAGTCCACGTCTTAATGCTTCCATGGTTGGCTTTCGGACATATGATTCCGTTCCTCGAGTTCTCCAAAGCTTTGGCGAAAGCAGGAGTCCGAGTCACGTATGTATCAACTCCAAGAAACATTAAAAGACTTGCTCAAATCCCAGAAAGTCTAAAAGGCGCCGTGGAGTATGTGGCTCTCCCGTTACAGGCAGTTGATGGTCTGCCGGACGGAGCAGAGGCCACCATCGACATCCCCATGGAGAAAATACAATATCTGAAGGTTGCTTATGATCTCTTGAAGGAGTCCTTTACGCAACTCGTTCTTGCCCGATCTCCAGACTGGATAATCACCGATTTCATAGCCGACTGGACAGTTGATGTTTCTCAAGAGTGTTCAATACCTCTGATCTCCTTCTCTGTGTTCACTGCCGCGGCAATCTGCTGTATTGGTCCGCCCAAGTATCTCACTGGTGAAGGCCAAAAAGAGTTGAGGGGAACACCAGAGAGTTTGACACACACGCCGGAGTGGTTTGGCTTCAAATCCGTTGTGGCCTTCCGTCCATTTGAGGCTGCGGGGTTCCATTCTGGTTTCTATGGTAATAATGCAAGTGGCAGATCATATGCTGAAAGACTCGCCAAAGTACACGAGGGGAGTCGCTTATGTTGCATACGGAGTTGCATGGAGTACGAAGGGGAATTCATAGATCTATTTGAGAGAATCAGTGACAAGCCTATGATACCAGTTGGTGTACTTCCACCCGAACAAGATAAAGAGAAGTTGGGAACTATCGAGGGGAGCTGGACCGAGATTTTCAAATGGCTTGATCAACAAGATCCCAAGTCAGTCATTTTCGTTGGATTTGGAAGCGAGCACAAGCTCACGAAAGAGCAAGTCTTGGAGATAGCCTTCGGACTAGAGCTATCAAGGCTTCCGTTCTTATGGGCACTTCGAAAGCCGGATTGGGCTGTCGAAGATTCTGATGGTCTACCCATGGGGTTCATGGAGAGGATGCAAGGGAAAAGCGTAGTGAGCTTTGGATGGGCACCACAATTGGAAATCTTAGCACACCCATCTATTGGAGGATCACTGTTTCATGTGGGGTGCAGTTCGATCATAGAGACCCTGCAACATGGACATAGCCTAGTCGTTCTACCATTCATAATCGATCAAGGATTGAATGGAAGGCAGTTCGCAGCCAAAGGTTTGGCCATAGAAGTGGAAAGAAACGAAGATGGATCTTTTACAAGAGAAGGCGTAGCAAAGGCACTAAGGGATGCTATGGTCGAGGAGGAAGGAAAGGGGATCAGGGTTGGCGCTCGGAAAGCTGCAGCAGTTTTCGGGGACCGGAAGCTGCACCAGGAGCATTACATTGGTGAGTTTGCAGAGTATTTGAGAAATGAATCCACAGACAAATAGACTGCTACATTGTTAATCGTGAGAGGGAGTCCATCGCTAAGAAGGCATGCCAAAGCTACATCCCTGAATTCCATCTCGATAACCTCACAAAATATGATCTGTTGAAATTTATGTAATGCAAATAATGACCATTGACCTTAAGCAATGATCACCAAACTATCTAAGGAAATCTTTCTTTTATGCTTATTGTATTGTATAAGCATATAAGATGTATAACATGAAACCCAGCTAACGAATGCGATTACAGTGGATCACCATACCAAATAATACATGACCAGCAAACCTTCTCCTGGGAATATCAGATTCAATAGCATGATGAAGGGGTCGGGTCGATCACATATGAATTACACACCAGCACTAGGTGGGTTGAGTCAGAACGTCCACCATCCATTTCAGTAACCACGGCACAACCCTGATAAATGCAACGGCCTTGCGAACTGAGATTATCTTTAGCTTGCTTTCCAGCCCAAATATCAGAGGCTTCTCTACATACCCTAGAGTATCCAACATGCGGTTGCTCCAAGACAATTAAAAATCACGACTTCAAATAAAAAAACATAATGTTAGCGACTCTTCTTCCCTGCAAAAGTTTGCCCCAGTACAAGATCAGTCATCCTGGAATCTTTAATATTTATGCCAATAAATTTACAGTTAACAAGCATTGAAAAGGATCAACCAAAGAAGGAGAAAAAACAAGGCCATTCAAAATGACATCGATGAACTTAAATAGCGAATCATGGCACTATAGACACAGTTTGCATGGAATACGAAGGAGAATACATAGATTTATTGGAGAAAGTCATTAACAAGCCAGTGATACCAGTTGGCGTACTTCCACCAGAGCACGACGAAAAGAAGAAAGGGAAGTATCGACGAGAACGGGCGCGAGGTTTTCAAATGTCTTGATGAACAAGATCCCAATTTAGTTGTATTTGTAGGATTTGGAAGCGAGCATAAGTACAGAAGAGAACAGATCTTCGAGATTGCATTCGGGTTAGAGCTATCAGAGCTTCCATTTTTATGGGCATTAAGAAACCCGTAATGGGTTCTCGAAAACTCGGATGCTTTACCATCTGGATTCAGGGAGAGGACACGTGCGAAAGGAATTGCACGCTTTGGATGGGCACCACAATTGGAAATCCTTAGCACACCCATCAGTTGGAGGATCAGTGTTCCATTCTGGTTGGGGTTCGATCATCGTGACTCTGCAATATGGCCATACCCTGGTGGTCCTACCTTTCATAATCGATCAAGGACTCACCACGAGGATGTTAGCAGCCAAAGGTTTGGCTATAGAAGTGGAGAGAAAGGAAGACGGATCATTCACAAGAGAAGGCATAGAAAACGCATTGTGACAATCTATAATCAAGGAGGAAGGAGAGAAGATAAGAGCTTGCACCAGGAAAGCTGTAGCTATCTTTGGGGGATCAAAAGCTTGCACCAGGGCAAGTTCGCTGACTATTTGAAGGATAGCTCCGCAATCAAACAGAATCTTCCATCATCTATGGAGGGACTCGATCACATGGAGGGATTCCATCACTAGGAAGGCATGCCATAGCTACATCCCTGAATTTTCATCGATTATCTCTCGTAATATCTTCTGCAGAAATTGATGTATTGGAAAAATTGACTATTGGCCTTAAGCCTGATCAACAAACTATCTAAGGAAATATTTTTACTATGCATATCGTCTTGGATTTATAAGCCTGATGAAATAGTAAGCTATTAGCTTTTTAAAGTAATGTCACAACGAATTAGCATCAATTGAAAGCTCAAGCTTAGGAATGCAATGATGGTGGAAATTGAATGTGCATTAGCAGCATTACTAATTTAAGGACAGAAGTTGCAAAGCATTATAACAAAATTTGCTTAATAATTCACGTATTTTACACTGATTTTTCATTATCTGAACTGAAATTATATTTTTCGTAGAATTCGCGTATAATTCATATTTTTCATATAATTCAAGTATAATTCAGATTTTCCCAGAATACAGAAAAAATCGGAATTTTTAATATATAACGTAACTATTTTGCAACCTTCACGCAGAATTAAGATTTCTCAAGAATATCGACTCCTCCATTTTTTCGTTTGAAACCCGAATTAACTCCATATTGCGATTTTTTCCCCGTATTAATCATTGTATCGTTCTCATGTCAAATTTATCTTTATATGGCCATTGTCATATAAGGACAAGAGCCACCAAGAACGTAGCCTATAACATAACTCATCCCATTATTTTTCTCATCTTTTTTTCTCACTCCTCTCACTCACACAAATCAAATGAGAAAATAATCTTTATAATAAAAATCAACACACATATAAATTATCGTGTCAAATCAAACGATTGTAATTCTGTTGGAACTGAGGAAGTAATAACTATACCCGACCATTCTAATTGGTTATCTAGCTATAATCATGTTGATGACGGTGTCTTGCGTGTTGCATCAATCCGTTGGATGGAGTATTTGCTAGAGATGAGGTGCCGTCAAGGATGGTGAGTTCAAAGGAGGGAAAAGGGTCGACCTTACTTTCACCCCCGAGGTAACTCATCCAGCTTTTTATTATCGTTCTATACTGAGTTACGTGTACTCTAGCTATATTTCCGAGACTTCATAACTCATATGTTGAGAAATTCCCACAATATTGCAGAGAAGTAGTGGATTTTCAGGCAATGAGGAAAGTTACGGTGGATGGAAAGACTCGAGGACGTATTGATCACTAGTTGCAACGTTTCTTTTGTCCGACATCTTCACTTAGTTTCCATCTGTGGGGAAAGCTCTCCAATGTTTTTAATAAACTAATAGGGATTTGTAAGATCAATTTAAAATCAATCACATATTTCCATAACTAATACCCATATTTCTGTAACTAATACCCACTGTGAACTCTTCCTATCATCATCAATTCGTCTAACCATCCAATTATATTATGAGTAGCACTAGGCGATAACATGAATGAACAGAAGCAAACATGAATCCCAATAATATGCTTGGAAACATTCATCAAAGTTTTGAGAACCATATGTGACTGTAATCAGAGGTTTAATAGAGAATGAAAGTACCATATCAAGAGAATATGTCAGCGATCAACAACACATCTATACCAAAGAAGTTCCAAGCACAAAATATTCAGCAGATAACAATGCCATAACTTAGGGCGTTACGGTACAGCTAAAGAAACTGTGAAACAATTCAAGACAAGTAACCCCACATTGGCGAGGTTTTCATACCAAAACCCTGAAAGGAGAGGACACAACTTGCTCCATAAATCTTCAACAAGCGCCAACTCTGATAAACGAAAACATCTTATAACCAAACCATCAAAGACATTCAGGTCTAGATAACAAAGTACTTCAACTGTTCTTTTAGGCAACATAGTCTGCTATAAGTTCTAACAAGAACAAGCTTGCAAATACACAAACCATTCAAGTCACTACATCATAACAATTCAACTGATCTTGCCACATTGCAGACAGTGCTCACAATAAATTATAATCGCATTAAAACAAAGTTATCTTAAAAAATAAACAGATCATCATCTGATTCAGACTGATCTCTATCATCTGAATCAACCTCCTTAACAGCTTTCCCCTTTTCATCGTTGGCGATCACAGTTTTCATGGTCTTCGAATTTACATTCCTATTGCTTGTCATTGCTTTGGTCTCTGATATTACCAATGGAGCAAAAGGGGACATCATCCTCTTCTTCCCTCGACTTTTTGGTTCAGTCTCTTCAGATGAAGCATTGCCCTTTGGCAATGAGCTTTCTCCATTTAGAGTGCCCAACTTGCACTGGAAGAATATCTCATATTGGGTTAGAAAACAATTTACAAGAAAATATAAAGGGCAATAAATAGCTGCATTAGGAGAAAGCTATCGATATTTGGCATGGCTTGTAGCTATTTCATGTCACAATAAATTCAAAAACATTTCATTCTTCCAGTTTGCTTCATTTCAAAAGTATTCCATCAAATAGTAAAAGTTTACTTTGCATCGCCAACTGAGACGTGGATGCAAAGAGGATGACTATCAACAATATTTTTTTTAACACTTTGGCTGTGACTGGTCGATATGGCAAAGTTTTTAACATCAAATGAAATAAGATTATAAAGAAGAAACAGTAGTTTATAGTTTGTGGTACTTTGCAAAAAATGCCAGTGACACAAATTGGTTATATGACTTGTGATGAAAATGCTAGTGTTACAGGTATATGCAGAACTCAACCCATAACATGAGGAGGCCACATCAAACGGTTGCAACGATAGACACATCTACACGATGAAAGCAAGGCCATTGATACCCTGAAGTTCCTTCGACTTGTTTACAGCAGAAAATAAGGCATGGAAAATAAATATAATGTGTGGTGATGCACAAACAAGGAAGAATTTCATACTAACCTCTCGTGGAAACTTGGATGTTTCCACATATGCTAAATATCGGTCCAAATCTTTCCTGGTCTTAAACAGCTGCCCAGTTACTGGATTAAAAAAACCCTGCAATATTAAAAAACAAACACAAAAGTAAGTCCATTTTTTATTTTTTTATTTTTACATCCAATTGATACAAAGATAATATATTGAAATACTAGACCTGGAAAAACTTAATCTTATTTTCCATTGTAAGCAAGGTATTGCCTTGTAAAGACATCAGTTTCATAAGTTGCCATCCACGGTACAAACAATAACTACAAACCAAATGATCTGAAGTTAGTAACTAACTAGAGGCACACTATAGTGGTAAAAAAGTAAAAGGAAAAACAAAACAACACCTTGAGGCCCTAGTCCCTGCACTTATCATTTAAATTTGTTAGCATCTCAACATTTGAACTATTTCCATCCTACTGCAGCCCAAATCACAAAAATCCCGCATTCATCGTTCAGCACAAAATAATACAGCGACAGGTGGAGTCGGTTGACCCCTCATGGTGCATAACCATGTGAGGAGGACAAGGTTTGCTGCAAAACGCTACAAAAGTGACTTTTTTCAGTACAACAAGCAGCTTGGCTGATTGTATACAAGTTTTGCCGACTAAACTTCAATGCAAATTCTCAATCATGACGAAGAACACTCTAGACCACGAAGATTGAAACATCTTGGATTATATACCTAAACAAACTACATCGACAAAAGAATTCTTCTTCATCATCAGGCCTCAAAATCCAAGCAGGGAACATCTATATGAGTTAAAGCCTGCCTCTATCCTTTCTCCTAATCTCACACGGTTTTGTATAATCTCCTATTGGCTCTTTCTAGCTGATAACACGTCAGCATGCTCATTTTTCATACTCCATATTCTGATTTACCTTCAAGCATATGTATCCCACTACTTCCATTCATCTTTTGGGAGTCTGATTCATAGTTTGCAAAATATTTTGAAGAAATCCAAGGTATCAATCAGGATGTAATAAGTATTCAAATTACAACAGTGATTGCTTGAAGCAATCAATTAAATAAGAACTTTTTACCAAATTAAGCCAGCCAGAACTTTTTCTTTCGGAAATCTACAACCTTAATGGCATTCCAGAGTCTTTGAAAATCCTATGAAAAATTCACTCCAAAAGTTACAGGAGATCTATTTGGCAAATCAAAAATCAATGAAGAAAGGCAATGAGTCAATCCATCAATTAGATCCAGACAAGATTCAGGAGAAAAGAACTAAAAGATCTGAATTCGAATCAGGTATAAAAATAAAGGTTCTCACAACTAAAAATAGCGAATAGATTACTCAAACCATAATACACAAAATTGGAGTGCAGAAAAAATTAAAAGAGATGTCTGGGATAGAGCATTTTGCAACATGACTAACCTTTTCATTCCTAACCCATGGTTCTGGAATAGCATCTGAATCAGTATAGTCGGCCATGGATACAACCCCTAGATCTCTTTACCTTCTACGTTTCCTTTCCTATAAGTAGTACTGATTTCCGTAACGCCAGCCAAACGACAGATAGGCATATGCGTTACAAATCAAGCGAGGGGCATGACAGGTAAGAAGAACAAAAAGGAAAATAATAATCCACATATTGCGTTGTAAAGCACACGGGCGGCATGAGAGGTAAGAAGGAAAAAAGGAAAATAATAATGCAAGATGCTGACAAATACACTCCACTATAACAAGCTATTATATCCTCCCTAACAAAATATTTTGCTCATAAAATCCCAGGTTGGAGTAAACACCTAGATATGATGTCTAACAACTGATGCTATAACTGTAAAGTCCACAATTCATGAATACTACTCCCTCCGTCCTATATATTATAGGACATGTACGTATTTTATACTATTCTATACACATGAATACAAGTCACGTTTTTATATCAAATCACGTCCGATCGTCCCGTAATGTGTATTAAGTTGAAGTACGTAACTTACACAATCATTGATGTTCCACGATAAATTTAAAAAAAATAACTTCTAATCATCGTTTTACGCGTGTCAAACATTACATCGACACGCGCACAAATTCAAAACATTGCAAAATAAGTGGGACGGAGGGAGTATATCATAAGGAGTACTCCTAGGAAGTTTAAATGTTTCACTGAACAAGAAATGGTCAGAGTGTTAACAAACCATGACAAATCAAAGTAACCGTTTCCATGTAGAACACGCCTAGATATCCCTAGGTCGTGTGATGTTTTGAGACTCCCAACATACCAAACAAATAAGCACCAGCATCAGCGGCTGAATTTTATAAAATTCATGGATTGGCATCCATCAAATTAAATGTATTCACCTTAAGCACAGAACTCTTTATGCATTCTTACTACTTTAACTCGTGACACTTTCAACACAAATAACCGTTTAGTCTCTTACTCGTATCCCACATCTGCAAAGTCATATGAAATACAAACAATGGTTCGGTTCAACCGACGCAATAGCTGTCTCCAGTAAAAACCTAAAGATGGTATTTACCATTTCATGTCTAGTTTTTGTTCATATGGTAACTAAAACTCCAAAAACCATGTACCGGAAATATTGTAAACATTAAGAATCTTCAATAACATCATACTTAATGTGTCAACTTTAAAGTATGAAACTGTTTTCTTGGTATAGGCAATGTTACAATGAACTATATCTCAATTTCCAGTGGAGCCGAAAGTAAAATCAAACAGTTCTCGTCAATATTTAAACAAACCAAAATTTTTCCATGGCATTCAATCCTGCATCCAATACAGAATCAACTTATTGAGCAAACTTCCGATAATGTTGTAGACCCCACAAGTTCCAAAGGAGAACACTCTTATCCATGGAAAAAACACATTGGGTCTGAAATCCAAGGGAATAATAGACGATGTTCAAGAAAGTGTGTTGATTCTACCATTAGAGCTTTGATTGGATTTGTATCATCAAAAGCATATTCATGAAAGACAGTAGATTCAAAAAGTCGCGAAGATACTTAAGTTTACCAAACACGAATAATCAAAACTTCCAAAATTGGCATTTCAAAGTTTATGTGGAGGAACTAAAATTTTTTCTCAAATCTTTTTTATTGATCATTATGGCTCCTAGAATTTTGAATAGTAAAGAAAACATAGATTTGTACATTTAGAAATCCTGCTTCCCCATTGAACACAAGAAAAAGGTTCAAAAATAAGGACGAGCCCTATTGGCGGACAGAAATCCATACGTCCATCAAGTGGCTCCTCGTTTTGGTAATCTGAATAACACAGCTTTAACGAAAAAAATTGATTTTAGTAACACGATTGATTGTCACATATTGTGATCCTCAGAAGTTCCTAAAAGAATATATAACAGGAAAAGAAGACGCAAGAGAGTATCAATAGATCAATCGTAGCCAGCTTGAAGTTCACATAAAGAGATACACATACTACGCAATCCATACTTTGCCCCTATGATGTTCTGAAAGAGCAACAGGGACACAACCATGCCTACAGGACAGATAAACGTGTGTACACGAGTATCCACAACTTCTAGGTATCCAACATAGGTTAACCTCCAATCCTGGTAAGAGTACAAGACAGAAATCAAGAAACATGAAATTTACGAGAAAGCAATCAAGTACTGATGAGACAGAAATCATTTATCACCACCGCAAAAGTTTTTGTTAATCTGTTGCTGTCACAAAACATGGAATTCCGAAATTCTCACAACAAACTAAACACAGATGTAATAGATTCCAAAAGCTTCCCATTTCAAGCTTTCTCTAAACTCCCTTTCTACAGCTACCAAGAGTCTATGAAATGGAACACAGATCAAACAAATAAATGATAGAACTGCTGGCTATCGACAGATTACATTTCATAGTAAATTGGGACATTGTAGCCATTTTATTACCTCCATGATTGATTAGACCAATCCGCATGAACCATCCAAGATGCATAGATGGATGGAGAGAGAAAGATATTAGCCATTTCATGTTTCCAAGGTATCCAAAACTTGAATCTTTCCTCGAGCAAGGAGAAAACAGACGCTGTAAAGAACCACATGACATCAATGAAATCAAATTCATCTCTTTCAAGCATAAAAATCAAATTCTTCGAAATCCATTTCTAACGCAGGAATTTCAACACCTACCAGATGGGCACTGATCAAATTTCCACATTCAACCTTTCCCATAACAGCAATTGCATCCGAAACGATACCCATCAATGTCAGATGCTCATGTATCTGGTTTCTAGGAAATTGATGGACGACACTTATTGCCGCAGATGAATTGGAAAAGTTGTTTGCATAGGACTCTGGAAGTAACTGCAATTTCATAGGACTTAGGAAATGAATGAAGGACAGAATTCATCAAAGGTTCCAAGAAAGTGCAAGTTGGGAACTCCAAATGGAGAAAGCTCATTGACAAAGGGTAATGCTTCATCAAGAGAACGAACCAAAAAGCTGAGCGAAGAAGAAGGTGAGGTTTTTCATTATGCTCCATTGGTTATATCAGAAACCGAAAACAGCACGCGATGGGAATGGAAATTCGAGGACCAAGAAGACAACGATAGACATCGATGAAAAGGGAAACGCTGTCAAGGAGGTCGAATCGGATGATAAAGCTCAGGCAGATTCAGATGATGAAGATCTATCTATCTATTGAGGAAGAACAATGACCATAAACTAATTTATTTGGAATAAATGTACATTAACCTCCCCTGATTAGACCGACTCATACATAATTAACAAAACTGTCAATGTTGATGAAATTCGATCGCAAACAACGCCCCATCATCCTTCCTCGTCCTCCACACCCTCCCCCTATCCCGTCCCCACATTTCCTTCCCAGATCATGCAAATAACTCGTGTTTCGTGCCAATTCCCCAATCGGTTCACTCCTCATCACAATGCGACACTGAATCGAAGCGGGCAAGGAAACGAGTCTCAAAAGGAATCGAAAGGGTTGGGATCGATGATGAGGCCAGCGAGTTCTGGACCTCAGCATCGGCGACTAGGGTTTGGGATCATCGAGGGAGACGATGGATAGTGGAGATTGTGGATTTGGGATTTAGGGTATGTTGTGGTGAGCCGGCGGAGGGGGTGAGGAGGGTGGAACGGTGGATCATACAAGAGGGATGATTAGGGTATTATACCTCGGTATGCCACCTTTTGTTCATTCCAATCAGAATCTCTGACAGATTTTTTATTTTATTTTTCAAATATTTATCTGTTTTTCAATTTATAAAATCTTTAATTATCAATAAATTTTTTAATCCAAATCTTTATATTTTTATATATTATATATATATAATCCATTGTAAGTGCTCTAACATGATGAATCATCGTTTTTTTTTTTAAAATGATCATGAAAAAGTTTATGTTTTTATGTGATTTTCACCAACCAATGAAGCTATAATATTATTACAGACCGATGGAGTTAAAGAAAGGGAAAAAAAAAAAAAAAAAAAACAAGAAGAAGAAAACGTGCATTGCATTGGCACTACCTGGATGAAGACGTTTCATGTATATTAGCACAGGCACTCCACTGATTGCACATGTATTGTGCAGGAACTAACTTCAGATATGGATGTTTGGTCAATGTCACGCATTTCATGTATACCATCGCTATTTTCAATTCAATTTTGAAGAGAAAAGGATGCAGCTTGGCATTCACCATCCTTCAAGAGTGAACGAACTAGGCTTGTCCCAATGGTATCGTTGTCATGTTTCTTGGTTCAAGCGATCGTAAAAAAAACGGAATATTACAAACACTTATTTCAACAGTAAGCTATCTCCCTCTCACCAATTGATTTGGGACGTTAATTACAAATTATCTGATCTCATGAGAAATCAACTATTGATCGACAGAGATTTGAAAGGATTGTATAAAAATAAGTGTCAGCTATCATTTGAGAAAGGATAAAAATATCACTCCCCTGGTCATCTTAACCCAGCACAAAAACCCGACAGTAGTAAGAAGTTTGTCTCAGTTTCGGCTTTCTGCATATGTATCCCCATATACTATGAGTTTGTTCCATAATGTGGCATTAAGATCCCTCCAATATAGCCTTATACTCTAGAGTTATCACTATCAGCAATCACAATGCTGTATCTTGGGTTTCAATTGATACAAATGCGATGAGGAAAAACTAAGGTAAGACACAGATTTTCTATGAAGTTGTCTCGTGTACATTGTTCGAAAAAATGAGCACCGGACGAAGACCTTCTCACGAGGTTATCTTCCAAGGCTTTTCGACCTTTGTTTTCCTGATGTGGAAGCCAAGCCGAGCTCCCTGCGTTGCTCTTCATTAGCATGGATGCTCACCGGGATTGCGCCAAGTACCCTTCTAAGCAACTCAATTCCGGATCCTGCATAATGCATGAAAGCCGAGACATCTTCAAGCTTCCTCTGGATGTTAAATGAAATCGAGGCAAAGTTCCTCGTGAGTGCTTTTGATGTTGCCTCATCTATGGTGTTTGGGTCCTCAAGACCAGCGACCCTCAGGAACCGGTCGGTTGCAGCTTCCCATGAGAGCTCGTGTCTTTGTTCATCTGTTAGTGGAGCTGGTTGATCTGCCAGTGCTTTGCAAGTTGCTGTAACGAAGCCAATACCATCGTTGTACATGAGGCAATTCGGGAAGTTCTTGAAGAACTCATTGGATGAATGATTAGCACAGACGACAATTTTGCCCATGGCCAACGCTTCTGCTGTCGTGGTGCAGACTACATCGGTTGTGCTTGGGTTGAGGAATACTTTGTAGCTGAGAAGGGAAGAGCAAAAACCTCAAATATTAGTATCAGACAGCTAAAAATCCGCAGCTGGCATTACTGGGATTGTGTTCCAAGCCTCAGCCGGAGTAATATTATGTGGAAAGCAAAAAAGGTCTGCTTTTTTTTATCTAGATATCATTTCAATTCCACCAGCAATGTGTTTTGGGCCTAGTATTCGATAACGAACTTACTCATGAAATAGAGGATCGGCATGATCACGACCCGGGTGAGCTCTCACCGCCAGGTCCAATTTCCGTGCGGCTGCTTTGACTTCCTCGGAGTCTTCTCCTTTGCCATATAGATCAACTTCAAGTCCAGCAAGGTCCTTTTGATGATCATTGAGAAGCTTCAGCAACTCCCTGTAACCTTTGTTCCACACCATCTTCCCTATATAATAAGCACCTTTTGTGAATGCTGGATCTCCATTTTCTAGTTCCTCTTTCTTTTTCTTGCCTATCTCAAGGAACTTGGGGTTTACTCCATGAACATTGCAAATCACTGACCTCGGCAGTTCCTGGGTCGCTCCGGACAATCGAATCACCTGTCATTTAATAGACCATAAGCTTAATCAAGCAAGAAAAAGATGCGGGTAAGATTTACAACAGATTGCAGAATAAAGGCATACGACATTTCTGGATACTTGTTCCACTTTGCCCCTATGAAATGTAAATGTCAATGTTATTGCTTCCACCAGCAAAGACTGGAGAGGTGATAGCTAGCCAAGATCCTGTATGGATACAGGTCTAGCAACATTGACACCCTGATAGTAACTTCCTGTGAATCCTTCGTGGAATGGCTACCACTTGAGCATGCATAACTACGGATTTTGTCCGAACCCATTTCCACGAAGATAATGACATAGGTATAAGTTCCATGTATAGTACAATACCTATTCAACTTTAGATGCGGCACTAAATGAATTCTAGGAAAGAGATAAAGGTAACAGGCCGTATACATATTTTGAACTTCAGACATGTAAATCATTTATGTTACACAATGCTTACTACAATACATGATAACCTTCGAAGTTGGGAAAAGTTGGAAAGAGAACTAGGACTATACCTTGTGGCAATAGATGCTGACGACCCAATTGTTCACATGCTTTACGATATTTGCCTGCATGTCACTCTTTTCGCGCCTTATATATTCGAGATAATTTGTGTGAACGACTCCAACAACTAGGCGGAATTTAGTTTTCCATCTTTTCCCATGATGAAACCAAGTCAGATGCTCAGGTTCCTCAAGAACCGCTACATCAGCTTCTTCATCTGGGATGATCTCAGTTATGTCTCCAACAGGAAGAATGCTTCTTTTATCTAGAGCAAACTGAAATTCAATCAGACCTTAAATTAGTTCATGCTAATGATTTAACAAAAACAAAAATAAAAGTTGAATCAATCGCGTAGCTATAAGTATTTACCTTTCCAGGATAAAACCGTATGTCAAAACCACAAGAAAAACCAGTTCTCTCCTCAAGCCAATGACGCACATAAGCCTCGTGCTCAGAGGCAGAGCTAAAAGTTATCTTGTCAGGATATACAAGCTCTTGATCATTCAAAGATAACCAAGGGAGCACCAACGTGACCTTCCTCCCAGCATGTTTTGCAAGATAGGCAGCTCGAAATAATGGATTTACTGCAGTGCCGGTCATCCACGGCAAGCTAGCAGTAGTGTAGATAGCAATATGTTGTTTCTTCTCCATGCTTAAATCAGATTCACCCCTTGAAGCTTGATTACCCTTGAGCAGCATGCAATCTAAATCATCAAATCCACCATACAGTTTGCTATTCACAAATCTTCAACAGAGTACATTTTGCACATGATAGAAGTAGATTTGGTAAAATCGCACGTCCAATGCTCACAAAATCTGCAATACAAAGTAATCATGGAAAGATGAGAAGAAGCACACTGCACATGTAAGCATACAGTTCAAAGACACTGCAATATAAATCAATCTCAATGCAGAAAATGAGACTCCTACCAGGAACAAAAATGTACAGTGAAATTACTCATAAAATATGCTTAAAATGCAACGAAATGTAGATTCAGGTCGAGTCATAAAAGACTTATAATTGCAAACGTGCAATAAACCAACCGATCCCAAATGATAACATCAAAGAGAGAAAGAGGTGACTCCTATCGTCACATCCAATCATCTGAGCTTAAAGCAAAGGCTTAATCACATACCCTCTTACTTACAAGTAGTAAAAGGTAGGCCTTCGTGATAATTATCCAGATAAAGCCAACTCATTTGTACCAAGAACTCTCTTTCAGACAACTCTGATACAATTACCAAAGTGAATTCTGTTATAGGCTGTCAAAAAAAAGCAAGAATCACAAGAAGATAACATAAGTCTTGATTAAGCTCGTGGGCACCCAAAAGCCTGAGCTACGGGTTTCGATCAAGTCCAACTCATATCGGGTAGGACGAATATATCGTAAGTGCATATATAGATTTTGGATCATTTCATTCATTACCAATTGGTTTTAAATAGAAAGTACAAAAGTTTAATATGATATCAGAGCCCAATAGACCCTACGAGGCCGAATAGATCCAGTACTTCATGCCACCCAAATATGTGTCCGCGTTTTATGCCAAAATTAATTTGCAAGAAATCAAGAGAATAGTTTACCCATGCAAATCCCTACCAATGTTAGATAGCATTTAGAGTCATTGCAAAAAGAAATTGTTCTGATAGTAAAATGATGATGATAATATTAATTTGAAAATCCCTCTACAATGTAGGGGTCCTTCTTTGTCTTAAGCTATTGTAACCCAAATGTAACAAAGAAGCAGAGATCCAAGTAAACTTAGCACGAAAGGGTCTTCTGTTCTTTTTATATTTTCATCTTTATCGAGGTCGTCTTCCGTTTTGTACCTCGCTCTCCGAGGTAGAAATCATGATGAATTTTAAAACCGATGGACCTCTATGACATAAAATCGGCCATTGTCACCGTGTGACTTCTTATTCGTAGTCATACTCCTTTGAATATGGAGGTTACCAATGTTCTAATACAACAATCACATCCTTGCATCATTACAACGAAAAATAACTCATGGTTGGCTCTTTCTCCCTTTTAATAAGCTTAAAGCTCTTACTGTAGCACAGGTCATTGATAAATAGTCATTGTATATGCCTGTCAATGGAGTGATGTGCTTACACGGTGTCAGTGCTTGTATAAGAAAGTGAAGAGTCATTGTGGACAAAAGGAAAGCAAGAATCATTGTAGGTCATTATTAATAAGTTATGTCATTGTTATAAGCCATTATGGATAACTAATGTCATTAACGCATGACCAACCAAACTTGATATCCATAAAAACCAAACTTTGATACTAAAAAATCCTAAATTTGTTATATATATAGATTCGTGGCTTCACGACAGATGAACTGACGGGACTGATAGTTACATTGTCCGTTTCTCAGTCCAAGATGAAACTCGATTGTCTTCCCTATACCCCTCAAACCATGTACTCCATCTAAGAGGGCTTATAATTTGTCATAGCAAACACATACAGGGGGGGTATTAATGTCGCCAAGGAAGTTATAATTTCTTGTTCTACATAGATCTTCAACAACTTGATCGTGACTATAGCAAGATCCAATGCGTAGTTTTTATTTGATTTTTTATATACATGTTAGTTGGAAAAAAAAAACCCACATTGATAACGTCATTACCATTTGATTTTGAGTTGTTGATGATTATCAACAACTTACACGAGGGAGCGTGCTAAGTGAATAGTTCACCCACAAGGATAGGGTCATTATCATTTGATTTGATTTTGAGTTAAAAAATAACAGGTTTAGTACTCTCATCATCAATAAATCATGTCATGAAACCAATTGGTAAAAGGCTCAAGCACTCAGCCTTTTCATAACCCCATCCAAGCTTACAGAAAATTAAACAAATCCCATATAATCAAATCCATCATTGAACACCACTTTTCAAACAAAAATCACGACTCCCAATTCCCATTCATATCCAAACAAAACATCGACAACAAACAAACCATCCAAATGTACCCGAATCCATCAACAATGATACCCACTTTCTTAAACCCAATTTCAAAAATAAAATAAAATGGAGAAACCATCGATCAAGACACCTAAGCGATCGTTTTGGCTTCAACTACGATCAGCACGATGTGTAGAAACTGAAAAAATTGGAGATGAAGTGAAAGAGAAGGGATAGCGTACCAGCGAATGAAACGAGATGTGAGGATGAACCCCGTCAATTTACTTTTCATCAACGCAAGCTGTTTTCTTGAGCCTTTGATCAGCGAAATGGAGGGCATACATATTTAAAAAAAGAAAAATTAAGAATGACTACCACTATGAAATTTGGGGTTTTTGTATCTTTCCAATCGGGAAAAAAAAAACTGAGTTGATCTTTTCATGAAAGCCTTTTTAAAAAAACATATGATTTTGTTTTGAATTGGGTAGATAATTTTACTAATTTTCGTTAATGTATGGTGGATTATTTCATTAATCAAATATAAATAAAAAATAAATTTTAATGTTGATTTTTTTAGAAATTAAATTTTAATTTTTTAATTTTAATTATCTTTACATGCTTGTTTGATTTTATAACGAGAGTTAATTTTGCCAAACATTCATATTGACTTTAAGCCACTTATTACCAAACAACTATTACTTATTTTTAGAACGCAATAAGTTACACTTTTTGACTTTCAATTATAAACATCTAAAAATACATTTTTTCATTATTGTTAATAATGAGTAATTTTTTTTTTACATAAAATTATTAAAATATTTTTATTTTCTATCACATCATCTATTATTTTTTTTATTTTTTTTTCCCTCAATTCTCTCTCTCATACATTCACAAAGATAATTAGTCAAACTTTTTAAATTTAACATACACACAATTTATTCTGTCAAGTCAACTAATCATAATTTAAATGGGACAGAAAAAAATGTTTAAGAGTGAGTATGGGTTGCAAGAGAGTATATAACCATCATAAAGTTACATCACCTACGTAAGATAAATTTTAATATTATTAATATTTTATAACGAATTTTAAAGAATATTTTCAAAAAGCTAAAAAAATTCTAATTCGATATAACATACATCCTCTCCATCACCGACTTCCTTATTCCTCTTCAACTCCCACCCAAAACACTTAAAGCACAAACTATGTTTTAGGTTTTTTCGTCGAGTAATCACAACTCCTATCCAAAACACTTAAAAGCACAAATTAGGACCGTGATACATAACAATTCTCACATAATCATTTAACGATGTTCGATGAAATGTCACAAAGAAACAGGAGGTCAGATCATGGAACAATATGGCAGAAGTTAAGGATAAAAGAAAAACATGCTTCAATTTTTTGCATGATCAAAAAATTCAGGCGCATTGTTTACATAACACAGACATACTATTTCATTCAAACAGTGTGTTTATTGTTTCTTTTTGAAAAAAAAATATACAAATACGTAAACAAAAATTTATAACATGATATCCATAAAATAAAATAAAAACATGAATTTTTATTTTTTAAAAAAAACAAGAAATTGATAACAATAATAAGGGATCGGTGGGGGAGGGAGGAGAAGAGAGGCATGGGAGTGGATAACAATAATATTATATGTATTGAGGATTTTTATTTCGGATTATATATTTTGGTAATGGTTTGAAAAAGATGTAATTTAGGAGAATTTTCTGTAAATTTCATTATAAATGATGGTTAAACTTTACTACAATAAATTTGTAAAATCAAAGTGTTCTACTTATATTTGGACAAAAAGAGTAGTTATTTTAAATATAACATGTCCTAATATGATAAAAAATTAATGAAAATGAAAACAAGACTTTTGTATTTGTATGTAATGAAGAATACATAAACGGTACAAATATTAATAAAGAAGGAGTGACTCGAACCCAAGTGTTCCCTTTCTCCCATAAAAAGCAAAACAATTTGATTTTGACACAATTCAACATATATTTTGATGAATTTTATTTTTTATATCAAATAATAATTGATCATCTCATAATCTTCATTTTGATATCAAATAATGTCAAATAATATTTTATGATAAATTTATATAAATTTTTTAATAGTTTCTTAAAGAGGCTCAAGAGGATCAAAATTCAAAATTCAAAAATATTCCCTCCATTTTATAATATATATATATATATATAGAATTATTTATTTGTATAAATATGTATTTCATTTTTTATATCAAATTACTTACTATCATTTTATAACATATTTTAGATTAAAATATATAATTTATATAATCATCATAATAAATTTATAAAACAATACATAAAATCGTGGTAAAATAAATGGAATATGAATACGCATAGGAAAGGGTCTTGTGTGTTTTTATGTGACTGGCAAAGTACTTCCGGAAAAAAAAATCAACCAGGAACTAACACCTCGCTGCTCCTCACACCACCCCGCCCCCTCCGCCGCGGCACAAAACCCTAGCGCCGCCGCGCAAATGCCGTCGATGAGCAAACACGAAACCAAAATGGGGAAGAACAAGAAAAGAGAACGAAGCACCAACCCGCTCCCCTTCCTCAACGACGACGACGACACCGTCATCTCAAAATCTCGCTCCAAAGCCCCCAAACACCACCAACAACAAGACAAGGCATCAAAACCTCACAAATTCAACTCAATTTCATTCTAATTTAAATGATTTGGATGTGAATTTGGAATGCTAATGTTGTGTGTGTAGATGATATCGAGTGGGATGAGTTCGAAGATACTGAAGGAGGCGATGATACAGCAGAAGGAGATCGCGGAGGAGGAGATCGATGAGAGGAGGCCAGAGCGGGCTGCGTTTACTCGGTTGGAAGAGGATGGGAGGGGAGGTGTGGTGGGCGAGGAGGAGGAGGAGGATGTTTATGTCTCGGATGAGAAGTCGGAGCTCGGGATTGAGTTGGATGATTATGAGGTGAGTTTTGTGTTTGGATTGATGGGTGATTCGTGTTTGGGAGTTTTGTGATGGGTGCAATGATTCATGGACAGTGATTTACCATGATAAGTAACTGAGCTTTTATCCAGTTAGGTAGGATTGGCGGTATCCATGAGCAACATTATACATAGTTGTGTAGTTGTTGGATATTTAAGATGAGTGAATCCTTTAATTTTGTTTCCGTGCACGATTTTATTTCATTTTACATGCTTCCATGGAAACCATGAAGTAACGAGCATCATGTGTTAAAGCTATACTGTTGGTTTTTGTATCATATTGTTCTGTTCTTAGAGAGAGAATGCAGATGAGGTTGCTGAAGCGGGTTATTCGTATCATTTTTTTGTTTATGTATTTTGACTGAGCTGTTGGTAATTTGATGTCTGTGTCGGTGTTGTAGACAGATGAAGAGGAAGAGAGATTGATGGAGTCATTTGGTTTACTGAATGTTGGTCCACAGCGGACACTGGCTGATGTTATTGCTGAAAGGATCAAGCAAACTGATGCTGCAGTGTCTAGTGGTATGTTATGGTTTGCTGCTTGGTCTATCTGGTTTCTTTTTTCTTTTTACTGTATGTTAACTGGACATTGTTGTCTACTCAAAATATTAGTAGGACATACTTGTTGATGAGATGAAAAGAAATTATGTTGTAAATGTTATCACTCTCGAGTTATGATCATGGGTCACAGAGGTCTAGCCAATTAAGATTGTATCCACACCCTTCCAATTATACTGGGCTGATTGAGACCTATATTCTTTCATTGTCCATGAAATATTGTCAGATGTATCTGCTTGTCCTGATAATTTAGCTCATGCTTTGTTGTCATGTTAATGCATGCTGATGTTGTTATGTTCTGATATTTGCAGAAATGCAACCAACACCCAAATTTGATAGCAATTTTATTGATATATATAAGAGGTACATGATTAATTCCAATACATTGATGATTGATTTAATGTATTGTGGTTTATTTGATGCATACATTATAATGGTTTGTTCTGAATCATTAGGGTTGGGAAGGTTCTCAGTCAGTTTACTTCGGGAAAAATACCTAAACCATTCAAACACATTCCCTCTATGGAGCCATGGGAGGAAGTGCTATATCTAACTGAACCTGAAAAATGGACACCTAATGCGGTGTTTGCGGCTACAAAGATTTTTGCGTCTAATATGGGTGTGAAGAAGGCCGAGAGGTTCTACAGACTGGTTCTTCTTCCACATGTCAGAGAAGATATTCGAAAGAATAAAAGACTCCATTTTTGGTTGACAAAGTCTTTGCTGAAAGCTTTGTACAAACCAGCTGCATTCAACAGGGGATTTCTGCTTCCTTTGTGTGAGGTACATTATGCTAATGTATTAATTTACATTTCATTGACTGTTAGCTAGTTGCTATAGTTGCTATATTCAGTTGTACTCATGATATTGTGCTCTAAATTTTCGTTGTCATTGGTTGAGCACCCCAGTTGCATATTTGATTTCTGTGTTCAGTCTGTGCTGCTTTGTTATGGATACCATCAGCGTCCAGACTTGAAGTTGAACTTTTCTGATAATGTTTCACCCGTGTTTTTCCTTTGCTTGAGATAGCTTGTGGTGGTTTTTTGATTTTCATGCGATAAATTGCTTTCATTTTGCAGTCTCGAACTTGCACGGTCAGAGAAGCATATATTATACGTAGTGTTCTTCGAGAGGCAAGAATTCCACCTCTTCATGCAAGGTACTCTTTTGATACTGTCCTCTGGCTTGGTCACATTTAGTGGCATTTTTTGGGGGGTATCATATTCTTATCTATAATGTACTCACATCATCTTTCATATGGTTGAGCATTCATTGGGCTGTATGCAATCACATCCTAGGTTTTATGTTTGAGGAGATAAGGGTTAGAATTAGTAGGACTAGGATAAAGCATTGTTACCTTTTGGCCTTTCTATTTCCACTTGGTATTTGTCTGGTTGTCTCGGAAAAGATGTTTCGCCAGTAGATGTGCTGAAATCCACTAGAACTGTGAATCCATGTCCTCCATCTTCAAGTATCCTGACATTCAATGGCATTATCCTAGTTTTAGGAAGATGGTCAAACTTTTGTAGCTCTTCGAGCCATAAACTTGTTGCAGGTAGGATGATTGCCTTGGTTCATCGTTATACTCTCTTCAGTAAGTCATCGTTTAATATATTTCTAAATGCTAACATGTGCTTTTATTGCTTGTGCAGTGTTGCCCTTTTGAAGCTCGCCCAGATGGAGTTCTGTGGGACGACTAGGTTGAGTACTTTTGTTTTCAAGGATCAACATGTTGTTGCCCTCTGAAATCTGAACCTCTTTCTCATTATATAAAGGACCTTTATGCTTCAATCGTTGGATTCTCTTTTCATTTTTTCTGTTTGTTCCCCCCCCCCCCAATTAGAGACTGGCATTAATCTTCCAATCGCAAGTGACTTATTTTGTTTGAAATTTTCTGCTTAATTGCTAATCGTATTTCTGTAATTTCCTGCAGCTTCTTTATAAAGGTGTTAATCGAGAAAAAGCATTCACTACCATATCGTGTGCTTGATGGATTGGTTGATCATTTTATGAGATTTTTTTCCGACAGAAGAGTAATGCCTGTTATATGGCATCAAACACTTCTTGCTTTTGTCCACAGGTTGGTTGTCAATTCGTCCCTGTTCTATTGATCCTCTATGTTTGCTTCCGAGGTATTAGAAATCGCATATCTAGCTGTGGGATCAGTTTAAAGTTGCTTGAATCCTTTTCTTTTTCCTCTGCAATGGTGCAGTTTCAAACATGAATTAACGAAAGAAGATAAAGTTAATCTGTCAAAGTTAGTCCAGAGGCAAAAGCACTATTTGGTGAGTGCATTTTTCTATTGGCGTAATCGTGTTTGGTTATGTCTTATGGGAAGACCTGGTGATAGTTATCGCTTTGTTCATCTCTTTGGTGCAGATCACCCCTGAGATTTTGAAGGAGCTAAGCGAGAGTCGCAACCGAGGGGAGAAGCCGGAAAACGATATGCAGCTGTATATCCTTACATGCACATTTGACATTTTATGCTTGCTTATGTTTTTCTTTACCCTGCATATTTCCGGTCGACGTGCAACATCTAAGTATTTCATATTGTTAAAATGTGGAAGTAGTTAAGTGTTAACTGTTAAGCTAAATTGTTCCCTTGACTATCATTACCCGGTCCGATTCTCACAGAACCTGTGGAGGAAGACAGGTTTGATCTTCCTGAAGTGCCCATGGAAGAGGACTGATCATTACAACCGAACATTTTTGTACGATCGAGGGGTAAAAAGTTCTGTTCCACTCATTACTTTCCATTCCTGCTTGTGTTCATCTCGCACTGACATTTACAAAAAAAAAACGTTTCTGTTTCCAGGTGCTGTTATGAGTAAAAGCGACTTCTCTATGAAGCCAACTTTCCTCTTCTTGAGGAACTGAGTTTTTATTGGGGCATTTTGCTGGACAAGCCTTGTGCCGGAGTTTCTTTGTAGTGTGTCGAGTACTGTGCTTCATTTTTCCTTACCGCTATCAAATGTTCTTTATGTCTATTTATAAGGGCCGGTGGGTCTTAAACCGGGAGTCATTGTATTATAGTATTCGTTAGCCAGGGTTAACATTATGGTACCCAAATTTGTCGATGTGATGTTGTAACTGAATGATACTCAACATAGGAAACAATCATGGAAAGATTTTGCGTGAGTGTTATGTGTTCGTTGGTTTCGCTAAACAAATTCAAGATTTATTTATGAATCAAACTGTTTGTGACAACTGATGATGGTAACATTGTTTTCAAGGCTAATCATTTCGGTTTGGTGTCGTCGTTGTAGCGTCGTTTTTGATATATTAACAGTTTGACAATGGTGTACAACGTTTTTTAGATTACATATCATTGTACATCAGTTTCAAGTTGTCATGCGTCCATTAAATCATCCTGTATAGTAATCATCCTCAACCATTGTTATCGAATCATTTATAACTGTGTATCATTGTAACGACTTCTTCTGACAAGTCATCATAATCCCTTCCTTTAGATACCGTAATGCTACTATTCTCTACTGATCGCGCCCACCAAATCTCCATCGAAATAACCCAAAATCCCCACTCGCCGGCCAATTGTCGCCACCGCCGCCGATGACGACGGAGAAGAAGAAGATTCTGATCATCGGCGGCACGGGCTACCTCGGCCAGCACCTTCTCCACCGCTTCTCCTCCGACACCGAGCACGGCTTCTCCGTCGGCTTCACGTACCACTCCACTCCCCCTGAGAAACTTCTCGAAGCCTTGCCTCGATCAGTGGTTTCGTTTCTCGTTGATTTGCGGAGTGGTGAGGGGTTCGAGTCCGTCGCCGAGGGGTTCGGGCAGGTAGTGTGGGATTGACGTTGTGTTTGATTGTTGTTTCGGATGAATTCGTTGGATTTGGTTTGTGATGTAAATGTGTGGTTGGTTTGGTGATGATGATGATGATGATGATGATGATGATGATTGTGGTGCGATCTGTGATTGGCTGTGATGGTAGGTTGATTTGCTTGTGTGATTGACTCTTCTGATTTGTGCGTCTTATGAGTAGAGAGCACGTTCAAAGATAAGTAGAGACGGTGCATTTATGGAAGTTGCAAGTTGTAATGTTAATATGTCTCGCTAGAGTTTAGAATTGATGGATTTCCTCAGCCCGATAATACTTCCAATCGAGGCGATCGTTTGTGAATCCAACCATAGTGTAGCTTGAAAACGAACTAGTACGATCTTTTGAGAACCAAATCCTCGGATAACTTGAAACTGAACTAGTGTGATCATTATGAATGAATTATCACGCCCGATACGAGCATGATCTTTTAAGTGTTGCATCCATAAAAAGTGACTTGAGGAATGATGATTTCGTTAAATTACATTAGCGATCCATTATAGTGTTCATTAATATTCGGTGTTTTTGTTGAGAGATCGTTTACACCGAGTTATATGCGGACATGCTGTAATGACAAGTGTCAGTTTAGAAGTATCAATTCCTACATTATGTTGGAAGAAGTAAAATCTGACATGTAATGCTTCAAGGTTACATGATTTTTTGAATGCTGGTTTTACCTTCATCATGGAGTCGACAAGTGTAGAAAAATAAAATAAAATCTGATGTATTTGTTTTGGCATACCAGCCAGATGTGGTGATCAATTGTGCTGCACTCTCAGTTCCTCGTGCCTGTGAGGCGGATCCAGCAGCTGCAATGGCTATTAATGTACCTACGGCTCTTCTAAACTGGCTATCAAGCTTTCAAGAGAAAAATACGTTTGTTATTCAGCTTTCAACTGACCAAGGTAAATCACTAAACTCTAATTAGGAGTGATGTGTACTCTTATTAGTCAATCTTCACCTCCAGGAAAGTTTTTTCAACTGGCTTGAATCTTTTTCTGAATTTAATTCATTCATCGCCCTTTTTTTTTTTTGGCCTAGTTAATTTTGAAGAAACTTTTTCAATTCCTTTTTGGCTTAAAGTGAGCTTTTCACCCCATCTCTGACCCTCAATCTTGTTTGATAAACTGATTAATGAATGATTCAAATCATATTTCTGGATTGCTTTTCAGCTTTTCTGCTGGTTCCCGGTGATATTTTTTCAAATTATTCCCATTTCGAGATATGGTTTCCACTTCTTTGTGCTCTTCTTATTTATTTTCTTTGTTGCCAGTCTATGAAGGAGCCAAATCTTTCTACAAGGAGGAAGATGGGACGCTTCCTGTCAATGTTTATGGGAAGTCAAAAGTAGAGGCAGAGAAACTAATCTCCTCCCGCTGTTCAAACTTTGCGATCCTGAGAAGCAGTATCATCTTCGGGCCTCAAACCCTGTCGCCTATCCCAAAATCTCTTCCAGTTCAGGTTTGTTTGCAATAATTTAGAACTCTGCGCCCCTCTTCCTCTTTCTACAGGAGATTGGTAGATGATATAGACTGATCTAGATGATGAATGAAGCTACCATCTAGACTTTTCTTTGATGTACAACTAGTACTATGTTTTCTGGTCGATTGCAAACAAAAACATCATTCAAAATCTGTATTATGAGTAATTTGTTCAATGGTTTGGGTCACAGTGGATGGATGGTGTTTTATCTAAAGGGACCAAGGCCGACTTTTTCCATGACGAGTTCCGCTGCCCAATTTATGTCAAGGATCTTGTTGCTGTCATTCTAACTTTGACTACAAGATGGGTCTCAGGTAATTGATCCATTTTCTGGTCTTGTTTCATATACTCGTTCTCCATCAAGAGCGCTTACCAATTCTTGGGGTTTTCACAGAAGGCAAAGAAATGCAATTGATACTCAATGTTGCTGGACCAGATAGAGTATCTCGTGTTCAGATGGCAGAAGCCGTGGCGCATGTGAGGGGATACTCGACATCGTTGATCAATTCAGTTTCTGCATTATCGGTTCGTTCTCCGTCATCTGTCTTTGTTAATCGCTTTTTCTTGTTTCTAGTCTTTCTTGCTTTCTTTGTGGTATTTACTCTTGGGTCGTTGATTATTTAGGTGGATCGAGGTGTCAAATCTCCAGCTGATATATCCATGGATATCAGTGAATTGAAAAATACTCTCAACATCTCGCCAGTAGGGTTCGAAGAAGGTGTGAGGTTAACACTCGAATCCTGAGCCTACGAAGATGAAGTTCCCGTACAACTTCTACTTCTCTATAGGGCATACCGCAACTCAATATTGCGTCTGTGATATGATATCCATCTGCTCGGGTTCATCGTATGCATTGCTCAACTAGATGCAAGACAAGTTTTGAACACACCGGGTTTGGGGTAGGGTCGAAGTCGTGCAAGTTTTTCCCCCTGATCTTGACCCAGACACTTGATTAACATACAGAATCCCCAAGTTCCAAGTTGTAATGTTGACTCCCATTTGTGGATTTTACATCCAGATGGGTTGAATTCTAACTATCATTTGCTGTACAAATATAGTCATCGCTGCTTCTGCGAAGACAGAAGTATTGAGGGAGAACTTTAGTACCAGTTTAGGGATGCTTGTTTCGCCAAGAACAAACCACTCTGTTCGTGTCCATGTTGATCATCTATGATCTCAAGTCCTCTCTGCTAGTAGAATATTAAGCCTGAACTTATGATTCACAAATCATGTTACATCAAGTTTCTTAGACACATAAGACACAAAGATAAGACATATATCGAGTTTTTGTAAATGAGAATACTTATAAGTGATTTTAAGTGACCAACAGCTACCGGACCAAATAGTTGGTTCAACTCTCTACTCGATCTCAAAGTGAAAACTTTGACCCAAAAAAAAAAAAAAAACCGTAAGGGAATATGTGTAAAGTGTGCTGAAAAAAAGAACTTGATTGCAAATACCAAGACCAGAGTCAGCACCACTATCAGATCTCTGTACCACATTGCAACCCGCAAGAATCCGAAGCAGATACCGATCTCAGTCTCAGGTAAAACCCTAACTCAAGCAATCTCTCCCATTTCCCCTAATTCTCAAATTATCATCCTCAATTCCGCACTTCAATCTCAAATTAGGGTTTCTACATCGAAATTTCAGGTGTGCACTAGAGAAAAAAAATGGGGGGAGGAGGGGATCACGGGCACGTCGATGGAGGCGATTTCAGGACGAAGGTGTGGAGCATGACGGGAGGACCGTACTGTCGTCCCAAGCACTGGAAACGCAACACCGCGCTCGCGATGTTCGGGATCTTTCTCATCTGTATTCCCATTGCTAGGAAATCCGCCGAGCTCGAGGTTTGAATTCTTGAAATGAAAATTTGTGTGCTTGGTTGGAATGCTGGATTCTTGCTTGGTGCCAAATTACTCCCGGAGTCTCGAAAATTGAGAGGTTGTTTCCGATATTTAGGTGTCACAATACGTGTTTATGGTAAACTTTGGGGTTCCAATTCAAACCAATTCGTAATGAGTAGGGTAACCCATGATCTTAATGTAGTTGTTTTGAGTTCCCAAATTTCAATGCGGGTGATATATTCTCAATAGTTTATGGTTTGATCATTTGGTAAAGGTCATTTCTAGTAGCAATTGGCAATGTTCTGTGACACTTGTTAATATGATGTCGACCCTCTCTCTTGATAACAAATGTGTACCAAAGGTGGTGACTATCAGCGAAAGGGGTTTCTTGCAATAAATCATCTTGCATGAGTTAAGGCTTGTTAGTGTGCAGTTAGACCTGTTCAGTTTGGTATCTACAAGAGGTACCTATAGTTTTGCACGTTCCTGGCGTTAGAAGTGAGACTACACAAGGTGGAAAGAAGACAGATTTTGTTATCTGATTATGCATCAATCCGAGTGAGGCATTTAAGAGAAATGAAAATCACCATGTCGGTTAATTTGTTTATGGTGCTTCTTATCTCCGTGCTGGTTGTATGGATGATGTCGGCCCTCTGATTTGGTGAAGAATTTGTGTCATTTCTATCAGCAAGAGAGGGTTACTTGCCTTTAACCTTGGGCATTGGCAAAGTTGAGTTCGGTGTCTACAAGACGTGCCATTAGTTTTGATTGTTCTTCCGGCTAGAAGTGAGTCTAGACAAAGTGAAAGATGATCTGAGTGAGACATCTAAGAGAATTGAAAACCCCCTTGTCGGTTTAATTTGTTTATGTTGCTTCTCATACTATGTGAATTTGGGATTCTTGTTTTGCTAATAGCTTTTTTTTTTTTTTTTTTGTTATTATCATAGTATGTACTGAATGGTTGATAAATCTCACCACTACGAGACATCTAATAGAACATTTTGTTTGATACTTCATCGCTGGCCATTAATTATACCTTGTGCTAGTGTCTGGGATTGCGTGATCTGCTGTTTGAGTTCAAATCTGCTAGTAGCCTAGCTCTTCTGTGGTTATGATATGGTGGTGGTGCTCTGGTGAGACCGTAAGAGCTTCTATGTTGACTGGTCATCATCAAGGGTATGGACTCATTTAATCATCGAGGGTATATGAAGTGATGTAGTAGTTGATACTTCTGATATTAAGGGTGCTTGATTTGTCATGAACTTTAAAACTGAGTTTCGACTGCTCATGTTTTGATTATCCTCGATACGATTTCGTTTGCTTTTATGGTACATTAAAATCTCACTGGCTGATGGGAATTGCTTACTTGGTCTTTTTTTTATATTTTGTTGCAGCAACGACCTCATCTTCCTGTTAGGCCAATCCCTTCACAGCTATGGTGCAAGAACTTCGGAAACAAAGACTACGAGTAGGCCCTGCTGTCTTATTGTTTTTATGTTGAGCATTGTCCAATATGTTTGGAATTATGTACTACATTCTGCCTATTCCAGCACTTCTGTGAATTCTGTGCTTTGAGAAAAGGCAATCAATACTTGGCTGTGCTTACAATAAATTGAAACCATGTTTTGGATGATCATCAAGTTAAATTTGTTACTGTACCTTTGTCTAACAGCCTAGTGTGTGGACTATATGTGTTATGCTCTTAAGCTTTCAGTGTGTCGAAACTGACTATTGCTGTTCTCGGCATGAGTATTATTGTCGTTATGGATACAAACTCGTCATCCATCCCGACCAACAAGCAAATGGACTTCTACACTGCCATATCGTTGCTTTATGAAATTTGCAGAGGACTGTCCATGGAGAAGTAGATTCTGGTGTTGGCTGAACAATGCCCTTTCTCCCAAAACAGCTGATGCTTTACTTTTATGCTACTCTGGAGTTCCATTCATTCTTTCCTTTGAATAGATGCTCGAAGTTGTATGGTGCACTGCATCCAACCAACAGAGCTTTTATATGGCTTTGATGGGTTACAATGGTACTTCATCTGTTAACAGAACATATTCTTCCTCGAAATCTAGGGAAGAGAGCAAATGTGCTTTCTTGACGAATCAGATTTGCCATGTTTTGAATGTTCTGGTTGAGTGAACATGGAAGTGCAGCTGTGCAGGTGCAGGGGATTGTGTTTTCAGATACTGCTTGAAACGGGACGGAATTTATTCGATATTGTTCGCCACTGATCATCTGTTTTGTGGTTCATTGTTTTACGTGTTCTTGTTGCTTTTGTCAACAAAGAACGGGCAAATATGCTTCGAAAAAGTTGCACTTTGGGGAGGTCCCTTTTTGGTTTTCTGTACACGAATATTCCTCTTGGTAGGGGAAAATTGTTTAAACTCGGAGCACACTTTCCTTTCGTTTTGTCCTTGGTGCTCATTTCTTTCCCTATTAAATTAATATTAATATAGATTTTTTGTCAGAATTTTAAATCTTTGTCATTGGTTTTCAAATATATGAATTTATTTTGCATGTATATATTTCGACATTTTGTGACGATCAAATATTTTTTACCGAATAATTGTCTCAAATAATTGTCTCAAATATTTTGAGACAATTAATGATAAATTTAATTATAAATTTTAATATTAATCAAAAATATAATTTTATATATCATTAAAAATAAAAATAAAATATATAATTTTTTTTTTAAATTATCGTTATAAAAATTATAGGATCGAAAAAATATAGGTTAAGTTATCAACCATATTTTTTTTTTTAGTTGGGAAACAAAGTGAATCGCACTCAAGACATACACTTATTTGGAAATACTCCGTCCACAAGTAAAGAGATGACCCGTAAGATTACAATTTGACTACTCAATTAGGGAAAGTTCCTAAATAACTGTCCAAAAAACATCAAAAGTTACTTCCTCCTCACATCAAGTAAGCAGTACTCTTCCACACAACCAATCAAATCCCTGCCCGACAATTCCCGGTCAGCCAAAACTCACCAAAACCAAAAATATAAACAAACAAATCCAACCCACACCCAAACAAAACTCGAATCCAACGTTGTCGGCTCGCCGACTCCTCTTCCTCTTCACTGTACCTCGACTGAACTCATCTCCATCGATCTCCAATTTATCTAACTTCAATGTCACTAATCATGATCTGTTGTTGTATTTGCAGGTATCGATTGTTCAATGTGGAGACTCACTCGATCATCTGCGGCGGCGGCGGGGCTCCTATGTCGGCGGAGCTACTTGGCCGCGATCCCGGGCCCCTGTATCGTTCACAAACGCGGGGCAGATATCCTCCACGATCCCTGGTTCAACAAGGTAAGCGAGTCGAATCAGAGTTCCAATTTGCTGTTGTGTGTGTTTGATTGAGGAATTGGAACTTGTGTGTTGGATCGAGCTTCAATTCGAGGTTGAATTTGAGTTGAGTTATGATTTGTTTCGATGTGGAGATGATGGTGAGTGTGTTTGGGGGAATGTGAGGGGGTTTGATTGGGGTTTTTGGGTTTTTCTGTGTGTGTGGAGTTGTGATTTGGGGGTTTTGTGGATTTGTGTGACAGGACACGGGGTTTCCGTTGACGGAAAGAGATCGGCTTGGATTGCGTGGGCTGCTTCCGCCGAGGGTGTTTTCGTTCGAGCAGCAGTATGCTCGATTCAGTGCGTTCTGAACACCCTTATCTCTTACTAGTTACTACCATGCTGTTATTGGGATCGACATTGATGTGTTGAGCTTACGTTGAGTTGATTTATGCGGGGTTGTGAGGAAGCATAGGGTGGATAATGATGTGCTTGTTATTTAGAACTTGATCCTGTCTCTTATCGGCATAAGTAGCAAATATGTGATAGCATTCTCCTTGCTATTTTCGTTCTTTTAGAAGAGATTCAAGTCTGCAGGTGGCTAGGTGCAGCGTAGAAGCTATGGGTACAAAAGTAGGTTTTATGCATAGTATAGATGGATAAGTTGAAAATTTGTAGTTTTGAGCTGCTGTCCTTTCCTTTCAACTTGTTGCTATGGCCTGTAACTCAACAACGGGAAAAAAAGAAAAAGAAGAAGTAGAGATTCCTGCTATGTATTGTCCAAGCAGTGTTGTGTCTTTATTGGTAGGATGTAGTCTTCTGGTGTTTTTTGTTGTGGTTGAAACTTTTTTTTAGAAGCTAACAATCAAGTAATTTGCCAGAATCTTGATGGGCTCATAGGATGTAGAAATATGATCTGGGTGTGATTCTGACTCATTATGCACCAATCAGGCTTTAGAAAGAAACATAAGGGGAGGTGTGATGTCTGATTGACACTTTCTAGTATTTCATTCAGCTGTTGCTTAAAAGTGTCATTCTGCATTTGCAATCCATGGGTATTTCCTGTTAGGTTCTTGTTGAAGTATACATCGGACCCAGATTATATCATGCTTATATGGTGCAACTCGTGATAATTTTTTGTCATTTATCTGAATTTCTAGTGGAATCATATCATTCGTTAGAGAAAAATACACGAGGCCAGCCAGAGTCTGTTGTATCTTTGGCAAAATGGAGGATATTGAACAGATTACATGACAGGAATGAGACATTGTATTATAGAGTAAGTTTGAATATTACATTGCACGGCGTTTATAACTTATATCAATCTCTCTGAGACATTTCCCTTTATTCAGGTTCTTATTGATAATATCAAAGACTTCGCTCCCATAATATATACTCCAACTGTGGGGTTGGTGTGTCAAAACTATTCAGGTTTGTTTAGGCGACCACGTGGGATGTACTTCAGTGCAAAAGATAAAGGAGAGATGATGTCCATGATCTATAACTGGCCGGCTCACCAGGTATGTCATAGTGTTTGTAGTATTGTTTCTTCAGCATATATGTTTTTCATTGGTGAAAGATTAGTTTTTATTTCAGAATTCTGTGAGAAGAGATTTTATTTGCTTTGGACAGGATCCGGTTTTTAGATGTGCTAATGCTGATGTTGAAGTTGAGCTTGGCATTATTTTCATCATTGCACTTGATGGAATAGTCGGTTTCTTTTTTCAAGAAGAAAAGATATTCATGCATGATGTTACTCTAGAACAATGTGTTCTTGATGCTCTTTTAGATTGCTTGATATCCAGATCGTTGGGTAGGTAAAAACTAGTGCTCCAGCTGCTGTGGAGCCAAAGTCCCGCCCAAACTCGACATGGGTAGAATACACATCTGAATTTGACTCAACTGTTAACCCAAAAACTTAAGTTGATGGATTATAGGTTGTTCACGTATATGTTTTATTTTATCTTTTTCTTCACGGTCGATGTGGGTAAACTTACTCACACATATCTTTAACACTTTTCTTGGATAATCAATTCTCAATGTAAATTTGGTTGCAGGTTGACATGGTAGTGGTCACTGATGGAAGCCGCATTCTTGGCCTCGGTGACCTTGGTGTTCAAGGAATCGGAATACCTATTGGAAAGCTTGATGTATATGTTGCTGCTGCTGGAATGAACCCACAAAGGGTGCGATTCTTTCTTTCTTTTTTTTCGTTTTTTTATTATTTCCCCTTGCATCTTGTATGATATGAATTTTGTTGCATATTTTCTTATGTATGAGTTTCAACAGATACTTCCTGTTATGCTTGACGTGGGTACTAACAATCAAAGGCTCCTTGAAGATCCTCTATGTGAGTGGTGCTCTCAGATCCTTGTTACTTTTTGCTGCACAAGCCGTCCTACCGAATTAATGATTTCTTTCCGTGGCATTATAACTTTTGAAGCGTCTTGATTCTTAAACATTATACTGTGCATACCAACTTGTGAAGCGGTCTCTTTCGTGAATTTAATCAATCATGTTGTGATTAATTGTGAAGGCTGAGTCGGGCATCTAAATGGTTTTTCATTCTTCTTTAATAACTGAGAGAGATCTTGCATTGGCTCAAATTCAGATTTAGGACTAAGGCAGCCTCGGTTGGAAGGAGATGAATATTTGTCTATTGTAGATGAATTCATGGAAGCTGTTTTCACTCGTTGGCCGAAAGCTATTGTTCAGGTTCTTCCTGTTTAAACTACAGCTGCGGTAGTTCGTTCTTGTATAGAGATCAGTAATTGGTGGATTTCTTTTCTGTTATCAGTTTGAGGATTTTCAGATGAAATGGGCTTTTGAGACCTTGGAGCGGTACCGTAGAAGGTTTTGTATGTTCAATGATGATATACAGGTGATCTATTAGGCCTTCTTTGTTTCTCTTTCGTATACCTATCGCACAGGCTTGATTCCCTCTGTTTTCGATGTTTAGGGAACAGCTGGCGTGGCGTTGGCTGGCTTGCTCGGCACTGTGAGAGCACAAGGTCGACCATTGAGCGACTTTGTAAATCAAAAGATTGTAGTTGTGGGAGCAGGCAGGTAAGTTCAAGATTAACTCAAGGGATGCTGTAGTCTTCCCCTTTGATCTTTCATCTCTCATCTATGTGTAATTTGATCCAAATTTTCTTTCTTTTTTTCCCCCTACAAATTATTTCAGTGCAGGGCTTGGTGTCCTGAACGTTGCCGTAAGAGCGGTTTCTTTGATGGCGGGAAAGGACGTTATGGACAATCATCAGTTTTACCTATTAGATAAAGATGTATGCTGCGGCACTTAGCTCTTCCACCATTGATATTATGTTTTTCTCCCAAGGCAACATCTTTTCTTTTTTCTTCCTGATGCAACATGAGTGTTACGAGCTCGGAGCTACTCCGATTTTTCAATTCATTACATGAAAAATGTGTTAAATGCAGGGTCTTATTACAAAAGAGAGAAAGAACCTGGATCCAGCTGCGGCACCTTTTGCCCAAAATCCTGGAGACATTGAAGGACTTAGGGAGGGTGCTAACCTTGTTGAAGTGGTATAATTTTGTTCCCTAGAATTTGCTGACTTTTACTTGTCAATGGCATCGACTGGGTAATTGATGGTTGGGTCATAAAGTTATTGGCTGCTTATATACTTATATACTTACAGTTAGAAAATTTAAAACCAAATAGTGGTTCTTTATTGATTAATAGTAGCCACTAAGAGGCTTCCGAAAAAAAAGAAAAGAAAAGGTGAATGAGTCTCAAGATTTTCTAGTCCTAGGTTTAGACATCAAAAAATTGATTGCCTGTGTCATGTTTTGTTCAGGTTAAGAAGGTCAAGCCCCATGTACTCCTTGGTCTATCTGGAGTTGGTGGTATCTTCAATGAAGAGGTAAGAATTTTTTTAACATTTACACTACACTGTTAATTTATTTTGTCAGGCTATCACCATCATGTTTCTGTTTGCGTATTTGAGTTATGTGTAATACTGCGATACTTGTAAACCAAGGCCTTGACTCACTAAGCAAAATTGGCTGATTGGATATTGCAATGTAAGGCTTCTCTTTTCATGTTATCATTGTGGCTAATACACCCTTAATGCTTCCCTTCAGGTACTCAAGGCCATGAGAGAATCAGACATCCCTAAGCCTGCTATCTTCGCTATGTCGAACCCAACAATGAATGGTTTGTTTCTTAGGCTTGCCAATCAAATTGTTTTTCCTTTCTAGCATTTTGACAATGCAGTTGTTTGGTTTAACATTTGCTTTGAAATTTTACTGGCAGCTGAATGTACTCCTGCCGATGCTTTTAAGTGTGCTGGAGAAAACGTTGTTTTTGCAAGTGGAAGTCCCTTCGAAAATGTTGAGCTTGGTATACTTGATTTTTGCCAAATCTGAGGTTTTATGGAGTTGTTGACTCTGATCCGATCATGATTAAGGCTCTTGCCTCTCTTGAGATATCAAACTAGAATTGAGTTGCACTGTGCTGTTATGGTATATGAGTGCTGTTTACTATTCGCAGGCAATGGCAAGGTGGGTCATGTGAATCAAGCAAACAATATGTACCTATTTCCTGGGTATGGCTTTTTTCAAGACCAAAATTGTAAATGGACAATAGAGTTCGTGTGTTTTTCAGAAGTTTAACTTCTTGCCTGTGGTTCAGGATTGGTTTGGGAACTCTTCTTTCTGGAGCACGCTTCATAACTGATGGGATGCTGCAATCTGCAGCAGAATGGTACACGGCATGAGACACACTTTTTTGTCAATACGTCTTGATACAGTTTCTTAGTGATATGAACTGCATAATTAGCTCTAGGATTGCCTTTAATTCCTCCATCTAGTATTGGTGTTTTTTATCGTGCTTTGTTGCTGCGAGTGAGGATTTATGGTTCTCTGTGCAGCCTTGCTTCATACATGACGGACGACGAAATAAAGAAGGGGATTCTGTATCCATCTATTGGAAGGTACTAGAAATATTTTTTGGGTATGGAAGGTACTGCAAATATTTATTTTCATTTAATGCAAAAAACTGCAAATGCCAAAATTGCATGAAGCTACTTGATGAGGTTTGATTCTAGCTTTGTGCATTGTTTTTGAATAGTAGGTTTGATGCTCCTCTAAATTGCTATGCAGTATAAGAGAAATTACGGCAGAGGTCGGAGCTGCAGTGCTGCGGGCAGCTGTTGCTGAAGAACTGGCTGAAGGCCATTGTGATGTGGGTCCGAAAGAGCTGAGTCAAATGTCAAAAGTAAGTTCTATGATCACTAAGTCACATCCTGAATCGCTTAATGTTGTGAGCCAATATTTGCAAATAGAGATGCTTGTGAAATGAAGATTTTTTTTTTTTTGGTTCTGTCTAGCTACATCTGTTTCGATATTATATCCTAGAATTAAATGAATTTTGTCGTCTTGTCAGTTCAAGTTTTTATCTCAAGAGGTACTATCACCCAGGTAAAATGCTTATCTATGTTGTGGATGCAGGAGGAAACAGTGCAATATGTGAAGAGGAATATGTGGTTTCCTGTATACAGTCCCCTCGTCCATGAGAAATGATTCTCTCACCACTACCTTTTGACGAGAGACTTTACAAACATGTATCTGATGGACCATTCCAACAGCAGCTTATGCGATAATTAACTTGTTATTTAGTTGATAAAAATGAAATATCATGATTCAAAAGTACCTTGGCGCAGGTATCCATTGAACAAGCTCCCTGCTTTCTTGTTGTATAACTGCTTGATTAGGAGAATTCATGTGAGGTCGCGATGTACCAAAATTTTTTGTATTGGTTCAGCTCCTTGCAGCTAGCCGTGGTGCTCATTGTGTTGTAAGCTGTTGGTAAACAATAATAAACTATTATAAATCTGCTCTTCAGAGTTGTGCTTGCTCATTTTTAAGTCATTCTTGTCTCGAGTTTTGCAATGTAAACGTGACTTATCATGAAAACCCTCTCCGCAAACATGCTATTGTTGTCACTTGTTATGATTGTTCTATTTCGATCTTCGTACTTGGATGCATGTTAAATTCCAGTGGCACTGGCGATTGCCATGTCTATTTTGAGTCTGTGGAAAAGAATCATGTAGGATGCTCTTTCTACACAAAGTTTGACAGCAACACTCTTGCATTGTGACATGGGTTAGCTAATTTGGAGTCCGACCTGAAGCGAAGTCCGATCCAAAGTGGTCCAAAAGCTAGTCCATGTTTCGGATTCTTCTCCATCCTTCTACAAAGTTGTAGATATGTAGAGTTTTGTAAAGTATTCTAGAATACTCTTGTAAACCCTAGGGAAGGAAGAGTCTAGAACACGATGTCTAAATCCTTCCATGAAACATGTATATAAGGAAGAGTTAGCTCATTTATCAAACAATCATCGGAAATCCAACATCCCCGAGATTATTGTATACACAAGACCAATACAAACATTCAAGTTCTCCAAACACAAAAACTTTCTCAAAGTTTCATTCTCATCTTTACTAGTGTTCTCACGAGTTTTGAGCGTTAATCTCAAGGAGGAAAGGTTGAATTTAGATACGAGACAAGGGTGTCTAAGTGCTGCACGATCTTGAAAACATTAAACCCGTGACAAGTGGTATCAGAGCTCGGTTTAGCTTCGTGGGAGACTTATACTCTAGCAAAGATGGCTAGCGATCTTACTCATGTTTGCGACGTTGAGCAAGACAAGAAGGGAAAGAAGAAGATATAACAATTCGTAGAGAAAATCATGTCGAGAGAAGACATGGGCGATGTGGAGGTGCGACTCGCAAGGGCGGAGCTTGCGATTGCCGATAGGTAAGATAAGTTTAACGAACTTGATACTCAATGGGAGGTGCATGACTCTCGCATGGAGGGGCTTGAGAGGGATCAAGGTGAACTTTGTGGTGAGTTACAAACTCGGTTGAACTTAGTCGCTGAGGATTCCTCCAAATCAGGTGACGTTCTACAAACTCTCTTCTTTGGAGAACTTAATTCTCTTAGGGAAAAGAATGTTGCTCTTAAGGAGGAACTTAAATGGGTTATGGCGGAGATAGGGAACTTAAAGGCGAAGATGACTCTTGTCAAACTAGTAGTGACACAAGACAAGGGTGCATCAACATCTGTCCCAACTCCCACTCCTTCGAGGGTGGAAGTTCCTAGGCCGAAGGCGTACAATAGTGCTAGGAACGCGAAGGAGATCGTTAACTTTCTATGGAGCATGGAGCAATACTTCAGGGCTCTTGGCATCACGGGGGATGCCATCAAGATAGACAATACAAAACTCTATCTTGAGGATACAACTAAGTTATGATGAAGGCGGCGGTATGAGGATGGTGAAAGGGGAATTTGCACCATTGACACATGGGATGACTTCAAAAGGGAGCTCAAGAAGCGATTCTTCCCACAATGTATCGAGCGGGAAGCGCGGAGTAAGCTGAGGCATCTCACGCACAAGGGAAGCCCACGAGATTATGTGAAGGAATTTTTAGAGTTGCTCTTAAAAATTCCAAATTATCTAGACTTTGAAGCCTCCTTTGCATTCATGGATGGATTGAGCACTTGGGCAAGGTTGGAGGTAGAACGACGCGATGTTCAAGACCTTGCCACGACCATGTCCCTTGCTGAAAGTCTTGTGGAATACAAGAAGTCCGAGCGCAAGCTGAAGGAGGATGAGGACGAAAGTGAGGAAGAGAGCAACCATGGCAACAACGGAGCATCCAAGCCCCACAATGCTAAGGAGCAGTTCCATAGCGGGAAGAAAGATGACAAGCGTAGCGAAAAACCACCCTTGAAATGCTTTCTTTGTATGGGACTGCATCAAGTGCGTGATTGTCCGAAGAAAAAAACTCTCTCGACCATGATTGTGGAAAGGGAGGAAGGATCAAGGCAACCAGAAGAACAAAAGATGGGTGCCTTGCAGCTTCAACTTCTTAATGCCATTATCACAAAGGTTGGAGTGCCAAAATCCAAGAACGAGTTATTGTTTGTGCAAACCAAGATTGGAGGGAAAGAAAACCTTGGTTGATACGGGTGCCACACATCACTTTTTGGAGTCCAAGGAAACGGACCGGTTGGGCATCAAGTATAAAAAGAGAGATGGATGGCTTAAGACGAAAAACTCTTCTCCCAAAAAGATACATGGTGTCGCTCGGAACGTCAATGTTAATTTTGGTATGTGGACGGGACTCCTAAACTTCTATATTGTTCATTTGGAACAATATGCCATAGTTCTTGGTTTGGAATTCATGGACAAGGCAAAGACGGTGCCTTTTCTACATACCAACACCATGTGTATCTGTGAGGGAGGAGAATTTGTCATTCCCTTGATTCGAGAAGGGTCCTCCAAGGTGAAAACGATTTCAGCCATGCAACTAACTATGGAGGTCGAGAAGGCTGAAGGTTTTGGAGGAAAAGGAATTCATGATGCTCATGTCGATAGAGGACTTGCCACCAAAAGGGGAGGTGGGCAAAACGATCGAATGAGAAGGTGCAACAATCAGAGGGAACTTCCTAAGAAGCAAAGGAGTAAGGTGAAGAAGGTGGATTCGGAGCATATCCAACCTTCGAAGGCTCTAAGTGGTGCTTCGGTGGAACTCCAAGTGAAGCATAGAGGGTTGTTTCAAAGGGGCATGGAGTGCGGGGCGTTATACGAAGGAAGGGAGCCGTATGCCAAGAGGAGTTCGAGTGCCCATCATAATGCCAAAGGTTGGTGAAGGAAGTCTGAGGTTACCCCAAAATACTTGGCTAGGGTAGCCAAGAAGGAGGAAAAAGGGACGGACGAAGGTTCGAGACACATGGAGACTTTGGCACACGGGAAATACTTGTCTAAGGCTAAGACAAGTCGGAAAAAGAAGAACTTGGCGCACACGAAGAATTCGACGCACGGGAAACGCTTGCCTAAGGGTAAGGCAAGTTGGAAGCCGTTGTCTTTGTGTAAAGACAACATTGAGGCTTGCAAGAAAGACGTGAGGAGGGCATCCAAACTCGAAGCTAGCAAGAAGGACGTGAAGAGGACGTCCAACATCGAGGCTTACAAGAAGGACGAGAGGAGGACGTCAAACATCGAGACTCACTGTAAGGACGAGAGGAGGACGTCCAAGAGCGAGGCTCACGGGAAGGACACGACAAGGGTGTCACAGAAATAGGTGGGGGAGAATGACACGAGTTAGTTAATTTGGAGTCCTGTCCGAAACGAAGTCCGATCCCAAAGTGGCCCAAAAACTAACCCATGTTCCGGATTCTTCTCCACCCTCCTACAAAGTTATAGATATATGGGGTTTTGTAGAGTATTCTAAAACACTCTTGTAAACCCTAAGAAAGGAAGGGTCTAAAACACGAGATTTAGATCATTCCATGAAACATGTATATAAGGAAGGGTTTGCTATTTGTCAAACCATCCTCGGAAATCCAACATCCCCGAGATTATTATATACACAAGAGCAATACAAACATCCAAGTTCTCCAAACACAAAAGGTTTCTCAAAGTTTCATTCTCATCTTTATTAGCGTTTCCACGAGTTTTGAGCGTTAGTCTCAAGAAGGAAAGGAGAAACTTAGATACGAGATAAGATTGTCTAAGTGACGCACGATCTTGAAAACATTAAGCCCGTGACAATTGGCTTGCCTACCATAGAAATCATCTTGTAACGTGGTCCGCGATGAACCCATCTTTTTTGTCTTCTTTTTCTGTTTCTTGTGGCATGAAATGAATGGGCGGAGTCCCTTCTCCAAGCTATTTTGATGTATCCCTTCTCCAACTAAAGAAAGATCGATCACCTAGATTCGACGCAGCATGACGATTTCTGATGAGTCTTCCTCCTTTCTTGAAACCAAAAGGTAACAATCTGTGTATTTGCCCTTTCCTTGAATTCTGTGATGTTGATGAATATTTAACTTCGGTGCTTCATCTCTTCTGTATACTACAGATATGCTGTTGTTACAGGAGCAAACAAAGGGATTGGATTTGAGGCATGTAAGCAGCTTGCTTCTCGTGGTGTAACAGTAGTGCTAACAGCTAGAGACCATAAGAAGGGGTTGGGAGCACTGGAGAGGCTTCGTGAAGATGGGCTCGGGGATTTTGTTCACTTTCATCAACTGGACGTGGCAGACTCTGAAAGCGTCTCAGCTCTTGCAGATTTTGTGAAATCGAAGTTTGGAAAGCTTGATATCTTGGTATGTGTTATTCATTGCAACACCCATTTTTGTTCATAATGCTCATCACCACGTCAATTGCTCACGGCTGGGAAAATGAAAGTGATAGCTCAGACATCATAGATTTATGCGCAGATAGTAAGTTCAATGATTCTCTTTGAAGCTCAGCTGACAGCAGCCTTATCAGATTCAGATGATAACATCGTCCTGCACAACAGCTGCTCCTTTTTCCCCCTAGTGTAATTGCTGTGTTAGTACACACATAACTCAATTGGTTCGATTTCTTGGAATGCCACTTGCAGGTCAATAATGCTGCGATTAGTGGAGTGGTTATTGACCCTGAAGTTATGAGAGCTAGAGCAGCTGCAGTTGTGCGTTCTCCCCTGTGTCGAAATAATCTTGATTACTTCAACTTTTTCTGTTTAAAGCGTATGCCTCTGAGAATTTCTTTTCTTGTTACATCGTGCAGCCTATAATAGATGTTACCATTTTCAATGGGATCGCATCCCAGACATATCCACTGGCGCAAGAATGCATTGACATAAATTTTTATGGTGTGAAAAAGATGGTCCAAGCATTCCTTCCGCTCCTTCAGTCATCTGATTTGCCAAGGATCGTCAATGTTTCTTCTGGTGCAGGGAGGCTCAGTGTACGGAATCTGACTGTTCATTATTTTGAGTCTATAAATACGACTTTAGATTAGGTTTTAGAATAAATGAAATTTCTTGGATCATCCATATGCTATATTTGATTGTTTCAGTACATGAAAAATGAATGGGCGAAAGGGATCTTGGACAACATTGAGGATTTGACTGAAGCAAAACTAGATGAAGTTATCAAGGAGTTCCTACAGGATCTAGAAGACGGCTCATACGAGGCGAAAGGTTGGCCAGCTCGTCTTCCTGCATATTCCCTTTCGAAAGCAGTGTTGAACTCGTATACAAGACTTTTGGCCAAGGAGTACCCAGGCATCACCATCAATTGCCTCAATCCAGGTTTTGTGAGGACAGATATGACCCATGATCACGGGAACTTCCCTGTTGAAGAAGGCGGTGCTGTTCCGGTTTGGGTGGTGCTCAGGCCCAAGGGGACTACCGGCCTCTTTTTCGATAGGTATGAGGTCTCCTCATACCAGTAGCATATACAATGCCTATAAAGCGAACCTTGGCTTTGTCATCAAAGAATGTCGGAACTTCGAAGATATCTGTTGTGCTATGCATCTAGTGATATGCATTCATTTGCAGGTCTAGTTTGTGTTTTTGTGTCAACTCTTGGGCACCATTTTGAATATAAACTCCTAATAGTTTTTGGTCGTATGCGATCAACAAGGGCGTTAACTTGAGGTTGATTGCAAGGACCAACTCGTTTATGTTTCGAAGTTCTGATTCGAAGATTTGGGACAAATTATTTGGAATACTAGTTCATCTAACTCTTACAGGAGCAAAGAGAGGGAAAGTTTCCAAAACAGTGCCAGAAAGGGATCAAAAGTCTCCTGTTTTCTCATAATGTAAAAACAAGACGAAGAATCAATACAACACCATGGTGTTGGCAAAAAGGCAGGTCCAGTATCTGAACCTTACACGCAAATCTTCACATTTGGTTAAAGAACAAAAAATTGGGGTATATGGGGAAAAATGGATGACCCCGAAAGCTTGGGTAAAATGACAATAGTTCGTTTGGAGACGAAACTCTAAAGCATACAAAGAGAGTGTTGGACACTGTTCAAGAATCCTCCTCTTTCTTTTCTTCTGCTTCCTGATCAGCTTGGCCATCGTGATCCTCAGATGTTTGCTCGGCTCCATCCTCATGCTCGCCAGCTGAGGTGTTCTTCTTCTTTGCGGCCTCAAGGATATGAGTGTAGGTTCCTTTCTCCATGAAGAGCTGCCCAAAGTGGTGCTTGCAATAGAGAATGCCATCAAGTGCAGCATATGATGAATGGGTCAGTGGGCATCCTCCTACAGCACACTTGAAGCATGGCCTGTGGTAACTTTCGCCCTCAAGCATTACCTGTTTCACGATAAAGATAAAGGATGATCATATGATGGCGCGAGCATAGGTGACAAATAGAAAGTATGATATCCATGCATCTTTTCGCAATCCAAGCATAGGGGATGATTGACAAAAGATATCAAGAGCAGAGGTGAAGAATGAGACCTTTTCCAATGGATACACAGTCTTGCCACAAGCAGCACATTTGTCTTGCGTTCCACAGAACAATGAGGAAACCTTGCTCAGAGTTCTCGAGTGCTGTCGAATAGAAACAAAAAGTCGCACCAACGTGAGAAACATGGCAACACGAGGCAAAGGTGAACAACGCGGTTTACATATAGATGAAGATATACTCACCGCTGGCTCGCCCTGCTTCTCTTTCCCGGCTGATGCACGACAACATAAACAATGAGCAACACATTAAGGAAAACAAAGCGAACAAAAGGACGACAGAAGTGTTGTTTTGAAGATGTAATGAGAAACAGCGGAGCCCACCTGTGTGGAAGTTCTTGCTGAAATTTCCAGACTCCTTGAAGAGCTGTTCAAAGTGAGGCTTGCAGTATAAGACACCATCCATGGAAGAGTAGTTGCTCATCTGCTCAACCCAGGATTCGGTGAAAATCAGAATTTGAAAGATAAGATTGGACAAACAATTTGCTATAGTCATAGGCACGAATGGACGCAAACATGGAACGAGCCATTTTTTCTCTTGGTAACGTAAGGATATCATATCGCTACCATTTGGATACACAATTTGCATACGTTCACATCTTTTAAAATGTTTTAAGGTGAATATATGGTGTAAAACAGTCAACCGTTAGACTAGGCAATAACATATCTCCGGATTATTGATCTCCCGCAACATATATGGACTAGTGCAGAACATGCTCTGCACATGCCGTAGTTAACATCCAGGCTAAGACATCAATCAACATTTAACACAATGATCAAAGAAATCGCAAACCATGGTTCGGAAAATGATGTACAAGAGTCAACAACGTACCACGAGAGTTCCCTTGCAATGGCTGCATTTGAAGCAGGACTTGTGATACGTGATCCCATCAGCCGACAACAGATCAACAAAGTAAACGGTCTTATCGCATGCATTGCACTTATCAAGAGTCCCTGTGAATGCCATCGATGATCTTCTCGATTCTCCTTAACAAAATAAAACGAAACACAAGCACAACAATAAAACAGAAAACGGATCGTTTCTGAATAATTATGATGTAGCTCGAATTATGGGTGGTTCTCTGAAACTTCACAAGTTCTTCAAGAACAGAATTTCCCTCGAGGAAGCGAATCGCTGCCTCAGTTTCAGAATAGAACAAATCCTTTGATCATTGAGATGAACAAGAGTTTATACAATGCTTGTACTAACTAATTTTTCGGGTTTGCTCGAAATAGGAATGGTTTCTTCAGACATCACGGATTATTGTGAGGTGGGAGTTTTGTCAAGCCTATAAAAATTTGTACTAATTGTGGAAAAAAGAAATTGTAGACAGATCTTGACCTGTTCCTAGAAAACACAGAATTGAAGCAGTTGGCTTAATCTATTTGTTTTCAATAACACCAACAATATAGTGGAAGAACAGTTCTTGTTAAATCTCAGAAATAGCTGTTCAGCTTACATAGGACAATAGTTATGAAGATTGTTTAACGTAGGTGCAAAGCATTTTATCCCAATTGTGCATTTAACTGTTGAGGAACTAATTCTAGAAATGATGGTAGAAGACCTATGAACGACCTTAGTACTCCCTCTCATACGATAAATAAATGGGAGGCTCTCGTGATCTCATGTGATAATCTATCATGATATTATATTGAGGAATCAACTTCTCAAATTGACATCAGATCCATCTTTTTCGACTCAATGTTCCGTGTTTATTTAGTCATTATACTTATCATATATTCAATAACCACACTAGAAAGGCATAAGAATCAACCATATCCAACAAACATAATGTAATATCCCCATGTTTAAGGGAAAAGAACGTTACTGCCATGACCTAGCCGTGGTTAAGTCACAAGGCACATATAAGAGAGCAAGTGATACGAGAAGGACATATAATATTACACAACCATATTATAGTGTCTGTTTTTAGTAAAATAAAGTTTCGTCATGTTTCATACTATAATATTAACCATCAATTAAGTCATGATTAAGCTAACAAGTTTCCTCTCTATGCGTTGTCTTCTTGTCCTGAAGTATTACCTTAAAACATTAAGAAAACAACTAAAATGAGCAAAAATTTCAATAACCATACCGTGGATTGTAAAAACAAGGTGACGTTAACGAAAGATTCATGGTTAAATCAATAAGAGAGGAAAGAGTACAATACAGTCAATAGGTTAACTTGATAAACTCATATCTTGACTAAATCAACATTATGTGAAACAAAAATGATACCCCTCCGTCTCACATAAACAATATTCCCTGTTGTTTCATAATATAGGCAATCAGTTGATCCAATATTAAGATTTATGTGCGTGTTGAATTTTTATGGAATTCGATAAAAAAGAATATTTTTTTTAATGATAGTGGGGTTTATTATAGTAGTTATGAAAAGAGATAGTGGGTGTAGTGTAACAGATGCAATATTTAGATATGTTTTGGGATGGCTCAAATAAACAAGTGTTGTTTATATTATAAAACGGAAAAAATATAAAATACAATGTTTTTGCATATGACAAGTTTTGTATGATCAAAAATCTTAAATATCCTTAATTCATCTCATATTACCTTCACCATCTTATTTTATCTCAATCTTTGAACTTTCTCATTCATCGTATCAGATAAATTGTTCTTTTATTAGATGGAGAGAATCCCCAAACAAATCCAGAATATAGGGATCAAAGCTCAAAAACCTCTTTTTTATACCATCTTCGTTTCAATAAATTTATAATGATTTTATCCGACACGAGATTTTATATATGTATTGAATTTATATAAAATTTAATTAAAAAATATATTTTTAAAAATAATAGAATGTAGGTGAAGTTTTAGAGAAATAATGAGAGAATAGAAAGGAAGAGATATAAGATAATTTGATTTTATTAATATAAAAAAGAACTAAATAAAACGGAAAGTGGCATCGGAGCCGCCGCCGCCGCGGAAACCTCCGGCAACGAACCAGCCCAAGATTCCGATGAAGATGGCATATATCTCAAATCCACAGCTCGATGATGGAAACCACGCTGCTGCTTTCTCTTCAATGGAGCAGTCCACATCGAGGTATTGCTATCATCTCCCCCTTTCACTGCCTTCGACCCACCACAATCACCAGAACCCTCAAGATCACCTCATCCAATCCCCTCAAACCCATTTTCGAATTTCCCATTTCAAAGATCGAACCGACGAATTCAACCATCAACGTCACTGCCACGTCAAGGAGACCAACGACTATTAGGCGGCCGAATGATGAGCACACCCATTTTCGTCGTTTTGTGGAGAAAGGGGAAATGGAGTCTAGGTTTCGGGTGTTGGAAACGATGGTATAAAATGGAAGGGTTCTTGGATGCGTTAAGAAGAGGCTGTAACCCTAACGTTGCCACGTATAGTTTTCTCGTCGATGAGTTTTGCAAGAAGGGAAGGTTGGATGATGCGATCAAGTTCATGAACGAAATGGCTTCAACTTATGATTGCCTACCCGACATGATCACTTATTGCACCATCATTCAGAGCCTATGTAGCTCCGGAAGATGGACGGATGCAAAGAAGCTCTTTGTCGATATCATCAGGAAAGGATGTTCACCAGATGTGGTCACTTTAAACCAACTGATCGATTCATGGAGTAGAAAAGGGATTGCATCTGAAGGTCTGATTGAAGAGGATCGAAAGTTGCTCAGTGAGCTGGGTGCTTGAATCAGACCTCGGCCAAATGTATGTGTCAATGAGGAAGTAGCAAGATAAAAAGGCATGCAACTGTATCATAATTTGTGCTTGCCCGGGTTTTATTTTTCATTCTCCTTCGTTTTACATCATACTTATGTCTTGGATCGACATTGCTGGGTACTACTACTGCTCTTGGCTAGGTGGCTGGAGATTTTCGATTGCTCATCACTTGAAGCCTTAGATAAAAGTCTGGCTGTTCTATGCAATAGCTGTTACGGTGGCGTTTATTGCATTTCTTAGCACTGGCAATAAACTCTCTTTCTAGCACCAAACATATATCTCATCGCTTCACACTTCTTGACAATTCTTGCGATGAATGAAGATAACGCTTTTCCGAGTCGATCATCCAATTTAATGAGTGTTGGTTTAATCTGCCTTGAACTATCTCCTACCTAGTTTCTATTATGGGCATTCTATCTTCAGTCAAGAGTTCTTTGCATGGAAGACGGGGCCGAAACTGATCCCATGCCCCCCGAGTGCCGGACTGCTTGTGTGTGAAGGTCTGGACGAATTCTATGACACTAATACCTGAGGAATTTGATTCCTGATATGAACAGGCGCAATTTTTCTTCTGAACTTGTTTGTACTTGCACAAAAATTATGATACATAAAATGATTTTTTCCATTTTTTTTCACTTTAATTTGATCATTTTTTCAGTAGTTATCCAAATTCAGCGCAACCCTAATGTCACAATCAGCATTAACGGGGAAATACGGGGAAATTGGCGGTCAAAGTTTGGCATATGGGCCAAATGTGGGTATATTTTGAGTCTTGGTGCTTCTGTTTCAAATTCTGTTACTTTTGTAGTATCTTCTGTTGTCAAGTTTGTTCATGTTTCTGTATAATAACAGGATAGGAATTTTCGGATTGAGGGGTGTGATGACGATTCAATTGTCGAGCGTCCATTGGATTACCCGGAGTGCCTCGACTATCCTTTCAAGGTCGCTGGGCTGGTTGAGATCTATTCAGTGAAGAATCCATTTGATTTTTGTTGAATTGGATCTTTGAATTTGAGGTTGCAATTGGTGTCAAGCTCATTCTTTAATCTTGTCTTGTCTGACTTATGTTGTATATGTTACAAACTCTCTCCTGTGGCATTGTGTTCCTCAGTCACATGTACTTTGATTATCTAGTAGCCAACGTTTGGTGTGTTCCATAAGTGTCATCGTAACCTTTGTTGACTATCTAGCTGCCATCTGATTTCGGAATCCTCTGGCCCGAAGGATTTTGTTCAATCTGTTCTTTTCATAAGTAGCATTGTAACCTTATGTCAGTTAACTGTTAATGCTTAATTATCTAGTATGTTGTTGTCATAAGTGTTGATTAATTATCTAGTATGTTGGTGTCATAAGTGTTGATTTATGACGATGGCCTGCTCAAGAGGTACAATTTTGTGGGGAATATGTTACGACATCCTTCTAAATTAGCAACCATGGTCAGGTGTTGGCGACGTCGTTCTGTGATATGTTGTCCCCTTGGTTTTTCTTACAATACGAAAATACTTAAATAATTATCGTTCTGTAATACCATAATGAAAACGTAATCTTTGTTTTTTTTTTTTAAACAAAAATTATATGTAGATCTTTCTCTAAAACGCAATTTCTTTCTACGATAACTTTCAATCTCGGTCTTTTTTTTTTTTAGTTAGTCCCGATAAAGCCTCCAGACAACGTATTTTTTTTAAACGAGACCCTAGGTAACACAACATAAAGACTCCCTTTTTGATATCTTTCTTAGCTAAATGAAAACTGAACTAAATGATCAACGAATCAACAATTTTGTGGGGAATATGTGTCATATATATATATCTCTTTTTTTTATATCAAAGTATCAAAGTTTGATTTACGTTGATATCAAGTTTGGTTGATCATATATTAATGATATAATATTTATAATTTATATTTAATATACTTAATTTATAATGGTTTTTTATTGTCTCATATATGTTGTTTTAATATTATTATATATTTCTTTCATTATTATAAAATTATTAAAAGATGATAATTACTTAAATAGTTTAATATCATCACACCATAAAATTTTCAAATAAGATTTTCTTTGTGATTTAAAATAGATATTTGTAGTTATCAATAATATTTTCTTATGTACATAATATGAATTACATAAACAATATTATAATAAATCAAATTAAGAACTTGTTTAAATTAAGAGGATTTGGATGTTTATGATTAGACGAGATAAGCCGTTGTTGCTCAGTAAATCATCTCTTACATTGAGATCTTTTACATTTGATCAAAGTCTGATTGATTTCTAGTATAAAGCGTATCTTTCCTTGCAGTTTCAACCTCTCGTGGTTCGGATGGTGACATAGATATCTGTAAGTTTTAAAAAGACCCTTCTAGGTAACTCCTAGCTTGGGATGGATGAAATGGACTGTCGATGCAGGTTTCAATCCAGGGTTAGATCTAGTCACAATAAGTGGGTTACTGGGATCTATGAAATTTTATGGGTTGATATAGTTTACAGAATTGATAAGGTTTACTCGAAATGAGTTGAACATTACACCAATAATAACCCATCAAGCCTCAAATTCTCATCGGATTTACAATTGTATCAAACAACATATCCAACCGGAATGTTACAAAAGCAAAACCATAGAGAAAATGAGTACTGATCTGGCTCTTAAACCAGCATTTTCTCAACAAACAGCGACTCTTGTATCATGTGGGAATACACAAATCAAGGAAGCACGACTTGCTGCGACAGTATGACGTCCGATACGGTCTTTCCATGTCAGTCGATCCTCCGTGAACAGTTGACACCACCGTCCAGAATATTGCGCACCACGACGTTCAAGGAATGGATTCCCTTAACCTCATAAATCTCTACTTTGATGTTCTCCTCGATCCATTTATCTCGGTCGTTAATGGCCTCTGTGCTTGGGAATGAAGACGGACTCAGCACAGACGAGAGCGCTTCCTTGACCCATTTCGGTGTAATAATTTTCTTTAACCTCTCGAGATCGCCTGGGAAATGAGTGCTTCCTTGATTCTTGATGTTCCTAGTGCTGGTGCTCCTTGCTCCAGTTCGCCAAAAGACACTTTCACGCTCAACCTACGGGAAAAAAAAACATTAGAAAGAAGTGTGCATCAAGAGGGCAAAGCCATTGCATTGAATGGACGAGACGCCAGTGGCTACAAGAATCTTATTGACAACATGTAGAAGCTGGTTACCTAATGACCAACTATACAACTAAAAAGCTGAGATATGCTTTGAATAAGCTTTAAAATTTTAAGCTAAGAGAGACAATGATGAATCTGCACCAGATGTTTCTCCAAGACGATTTCCTTCTTGTATCCTGTGCTGCACATGAAGAGAAATGGCTCTTTTACTCCTGAATTCAAAAGATAACAAATAAGAATACTACCGCGTCTTGATTCTTGCATTACAGCTTACATAGCATTTGGGGCGCCGACGAGGACCATTTTGGATGAGAAGGAAGACAAGGCATGAAGTGGAAGAGTGGGCCCAGCTGACTTGGCCACGGAACTCTTCTTCTTCATCATCATGTTTATGTTCATCTTCAACTTCTCCTCCACGCTTTCTCCTCGCCTTGCTTTCTCTGTTTTCTCCTTCTCGTTGTATTCATATAAATGAGATGAGAGGACCCCATTGTCAAAACCATCAAATCAAACATACCTATTTTCGAAGATACAATTTCAAGTAAAACCCAGAGAGGAACTGCGTTGAATTGGTCTTGATTTGAGGAAAAATTGGATCTTGGTTGTTGGAGATGGAGTGGTCTCCTGCTTCTGCGGCGAATGCGTATCTTGCTACGATCAAGCTGGTAATTTGATGAATGAATCGGTGAATTTTTGGAACTTATGGTGATTTTATGTGTGGATTGAATGTGTGTGTGTTTGATGGGTATTGATGAAATGGGGTTTGGATTTGATTGGGGTGGATTAGGGTTTAATTGGGGATTTCTGGTTGATTTTAGGGTTTGATGAAATTGGTTTGGTTTGTTTAGGGTTTGAAGAAATGGGGTTTGATTTGACTTGTGTAGGGTTTGATGAAGCTGTCAGTTGGTTGATTCTTTAGGGTTTGATGAAATGGGGTTTGATTTGATCGCTTTTGGATGTATGAAATAGATCATGGAAGTCCAAGAAATGAGTGATGAAATCCTGTGTTTTCACCGTTGTATGAGCACTCCGAAATTCCATATGGGTATGAAATGTGCACCATCATGGTATTCGATTTGCTGATTCGACTTTCGAGGATAACAACACAGTCAGAGTTCTCGATATGAATCTCGTGTTATCGTTTTAGTTGGTAAAAACGCGTCCTGTCCAGGTGTATAAGCATGTTTGGTTAGGCGAATTGAATAGGAGTTTTTTGCCAAATCTTGTGCTCTTTTTGTATGATTTATGTATCATATTCTTTCCATCTGTTGCATCTTCGTACTTTACCTACTGTTACTTGGCCTATATACAGTGTGGGGACAGCATGAGGCAATGCAGTTGTAGAAGAGTATCTGAGCCAGGGAGACATGAACTCATAGCGGCCTTAGCAGCGGGCATCAACACTAAGCTGATCGTGGAAGTGGCACTTCATGTGTCGCCACTAACCATAGCCTTGGCAGCAGCTGCCCGGGAAACTGGTGGTGAGTTCATTTGCATACTCCCAAACAATGTCCTTAACGATTCCAAGTTCGTACTCCAGGACTCGGGGCTTGTGGACAACGTGGAATTCGTGATCGGGGATCCCATGGACCTGCTTCCCAACTACAAGAATGTGGACTTTGTTCTCATCGATTGTAGAGTGGAAAACTACATGATGATCCTGAAGTTGCTAGAAACTAATCCCAGAAGGGCAGTGATTGTTGCGAATAATTTGCTACCGGGTAGGCCGGGACTTAGAGGGTATATTCGGGGTCTGAAAGATAAGGTTTTTGTGAGATCAATCAAGCATCTCATAGACGATGAAGGCATGGAGATTTCAGTGATTGGATCCAAGGACCAAATAGCAAAGAAGAGGCAGCTTTACTATCGCAATGTTGCTCATGGAAATGAAGAAAGAGTAGGGGGCTGTGGATCATCGGGTGAACAGAGCAAATGGGTTCACAAGATTGATGAAGAGAGTGGCGAGGAACATATCTTTAGGGTGCTGAGGACTTCGTGAAAATTCTAGTCAAGCGGCCATTGAGTTCCAAACTCTCGTCCATGGTGGTAAACCTGTCGCGAACTTGATTGGGCTGTCTATTTGGAACCAGCAAAAGCTATGCTTCAATTTGCTTGATTCCTTTTCTGAAGGAGTTGGGTACTGTTTAGATATCTGCTGATGCTTGGGCTACGTTCTGGTTAATGCTTGGAGTCAATATCTTGATGAATGAGTACTCAATACATTGCGACCATCAACCAAAATCTAAGTTGCTGAATTGCAGACCAGCTAATGGAATGCCGAACTGCAAATGGGTGAATCTCTGTTCTCATGAATTTCAAAATTTTCACCTGAACTTTTGAGTCTGTCTTGGTTAGTACTTAGTAGTCTAATTCTTGTTGAAATATGATGTTCTTGTCGGATATGATCGTACTTCATTGTTGACAAGAAAGCGCGTGGAAGAGGAAAAATTTGTTGTTGTTGTTTGTTTGCTTTTTTTT